>CAAKHD010005047.1:5771-21395 GCA_901007705.1 Fistularia tabacaria | reverse complement strand
AAAATGACTAACTTTTTTCTCTTCGCCCAGTGAAAGGTCGTGACACCGCCCATTTATCTGTTGCATTTTCCTGGTTGATTGCCCCCCCCCCCCCCCACCATCTTCAACACCTCCCAGTCAGTTACTCTGACACACACACACACACACACACACACACACACACACACACACACACACACACACACACACACATCAATTCACTGCTCAGACATATGATGTCCCAGATAAACATCATTAAAAACAAGTAGCGGTTGCCCCCATGCAACACCCACCATGCGTGTCGGGTAAACACCACAACAACTCATTAGCATCCAAACTCATAGGATTCCTGTATGTGTGTGAGTGTGTGAGGGTTTAAGATTGGCAGTTAGCATATGGGTAATGCGTACCTGTACTTACAGGACAGAAACCAGGACCAGCATGTTCATTTATGTTAGCTGGAGTGAGTCAGTGGAGTGCCAGTGGGTTGCGGTTTGAAGCAGTTGTGAACAGTCCATTGTGCACAAGACAAACCTGCTCAAATATTCATGAATGGCCTCCTCTGTGAGATGCAGCAGGTTGAGCCAGGTCGGGCTCATTTAAACAGCGGAGTGAAGTTAAAGGGGAGCAGCAGCTCTGGAGGGGGATCATTACTTGAGGTCAGTGCTCTGAGACCTTTGCAGCAGAGTTACATGTTGAGGAGGCAATTTCAAAGTTTGGTCCAGAAGTCCCCTCAAAAAAGTGATTATTTATTGTTTCTTTGACTAGGAAAGACAGCAGACTGAGGTGCACTTGGGTTCATAGCTAATGTGTTTTCTACATGTGTCCCAAAAAGGTACTTTTTCAAAAGTCAGTTTTGCAGAAGAAATCGACTAAGGGAAGATAAAAACGGTACTGTATATAAATATATATACTCACACAAATATACATACATACCCACAATATATATATAAAATAGGGGGTCCTCTTGAATTTGATTGGTCAAAGCAGGGTTGAAGCTGGTTAGTTAGAGTTGAGTCGATGGCCATTGTCCCGTATTCTGTGGAATACAGGGCTGACTCAGCAGTACGACTGCCTTGTGTCTCCGAAAGAAACCTGTTTCCCTAAAGTATACCACATTGAATTAATAATGTTCTGCAGATTAAGAAATAAAACAGGGGCCCTCGGTAGCTGCTGACCCGCTGTGCACGACGGGAGGGGGAGTGGAATTTGGAGCTATGTTAACTGATCTGTCATTTGGGCCGCCTTCATAAAAAGAAGGCCATATATTCATTCATTGATTCATTCGGTCTTTGTCTTTACCACTTCATCTGCAATCAGGGTTGTGGCGCGGCTGGAGCCAATCACCGCTGTAATTGCGAGAGAGGCGGGGTTTAAGTTCGACTGTCACCTGTCAGGATTGAAGAGAAGAGACTCCTTCGATAAACCTTTTGTATGTTTATTGATTAATTAATGTGTTTATTTATTTATTTACACTGGGAGGAAAAAAGAAAGCCCTCGTAGAAAACGCACCAAGTAAGCACAAACCCCCCCTGTGGGAACTGAACCAGAAAATCTTGTGACTGTGAGGCAGAGATAAGAGATGATTTATAGTCTGATATCGGGTGAGAACTAGCTGGCATTTTGACTTGTTGAGCCCATTCCCGTTTCAAATAATAAGATAATATTGTATTTATTCTATTTTGTCCGCATCTACTCTGCTGAGAAGAGTCATAACGGCATTGGTTTTAAGAAATGTTGCTGGATCAAGGATGCAGTGGGAATTGTTCAGGATGATCAGTTTTGGCTGCCGGGTGGCTTTAACAGTTTGTACAATAAGGTCTGTGGCATAGAGGAATACGCTTTATCTGCTCAGGTCACATTTGTCAGTAGGGACAGCTAACAGGATATTGAATGGTGCATGCAGCCCGGTCAGAATGAAAAGGTCAGGCAGAGAAGAAACTCAACTGCGCTTCCCCTACGGATCCAAAAACACAACAGAGCCACTCCAGTGTGTGGGCTGCCATGTTGGAACGCCTCCATGACCATAGGCAGAAAAGAACAGACCTGACAAGACAAATTATCTTTGCATTTTCACTTATCAAATCTTTGACTATTTACCATTCCAGGATTCTGAATTTGTATTTTATTGGCATTAATTTTTCTTGTCAATATCTTAGAGCCAATATCCATTGGCAATGACGTCATTAAACCAGATATTTGTTTGCCTATCCAAATATGGCTCTAAGATTGGAGAGACACAAATGGTTACAAGATTATTTTTTGATGATTTCGAATGTCAGAAAACAACCAGTCAACCCCCAGTTTCCTCCCATGTCTAAATGATTAAATGAATCAATAAAAAAACTGCAATGATAGAAATACTACAGTCCAGATTTCGGATGCTGTCAAAAATTATTACTCGAGAAAATCTACAAAACCCTGCACTGGAAATGAGCGAGAAAACAGTAAATATCTGGCCAACCTGCCAAATGAAAGCATAACAACATGGAAAACAAAAGTTGACTGGGAATGTTTTGTTTTATCATTTGTAGATCACGTTTACATATTCAGCAGTCAGATCAGTGATGTCTGGGATGATCTAATCATTTGAACTCCTCTTTTTACAAATGACATTCCTGTAACACAGTGCTCAAATGACCTGACCAAATGTGCAGAATGCCGCTGGAAGACCTACATACCCCGCACCTCTGATCTAACTTATTTGGGCATGTTGGTAGATCACAATGATCTATGGTCTCCTAAATGGCTGGATTTGAGAAAAAACATTTTGGTTTTATTGGAAATTGCCTTGGACTTGCAAATATTAACTAATGGAATTTGTACTCATTTGGAGTCCATTATAATAATCACTATAATTAATCAGAACAGTGTGCATTTGCTTTTTATGGTGTCTGACTGTGATGGCAACTTTCATACTGTTAGGAGATTTAGTAAATGCCTGCAATAAAGCCATATGCTCATTGTTTTTTTGGTAAGGAGGTGGAACACCTCCCCCTCTCCCACCTGTGGCTTACACAATTAAATTGTGTTCACTGTTCATTTCGTTCTTGCATCTGTATTCTGGCTCAGAGCTGAATGAATTGATTTCTTCAATTGCTTTTCCCACTTTACTTCAACACCTACAGTGTTCAATTTTTCGTTTTAAAAAGTATGAAGGAGAGATGTCCAAGGGGCAAATGATAGATTTGGTGTCTAGGGCAGCAGGCAGACACCAGCAGGAGATTGGGGGCGGATTTTGAAATATTAAACCGCTTGTGATAGTTTTTGTTTGGAAATTATTTGAAAATCTCTGTCCACTGGCTTTTTCCCAACACTGGACAGCTAGCAGCTGAACACAATGAGCAGAATGGAACATGCCTGCTGGGATTCCTCAAGGCCAATTTTTTTTTTTACACTTGCAATTTGTTGCAAGAGTTGACGTGTCACTGTTCAGCCATGACTGAACTTTGGCTCTGGGTTTCCTGGAGGCTACATTCAATTTTGTGTTCACTGCCGATGGAAGGGGTTAAAATGAATTCTGTTGAAAGGACAACGCACTGACTCCATTTGAGAAGCTGCTCGCTGAATGTTTTGAATTCTTTTCCAGTAGAGAGATTTGATGTTTTGTGTATTTTGCCTGCCAGGCCATCAGAGCTTTATCCACGTTTTTTTCATTGCACCAGTGGAAACAAAGCAGCGCTGAGCCCTTGCACACTTTTCTCTATCCTTTGGAAATGGTCAACCCATTTACATCAAAAATAAATTAGTTTGGAACCTCAAAAGGTGTTGTTTGCACAAAGCAAATATTACGTCTTTTCTTTCAAACCCGGATGACCCCTGTGAGCATGTCTTTTGAGGCGAGAGAAGAAAAGGGGCGAAGGCAACTTCTATTTAGTCGCAGCGGCTCACAATAGTTGCTATTTTCACTCTGCAGAGAAAGGTCAAGATGACAATACAGGTAATTAAATGACTCCTGTGACACCGGAGAGATTTGCATCAACTGCTCATTGAAACCGACAAAAGCAACATTCTGCAGTCCTCCGTGAACTCAAAATGTGTACCGATGCCCGTAAAGGTCAGATGTCTGTTAAAGTTGAACATGTTTTTTTATAAATGAGATGGTACAAAACATCGTCTTTGCCGCAATGCATTTTGAGACCCCAGGCTTCTCCTTCAAACTAGATGGATTGGGGGCTGGTTTGGTGGATCACACTTTCATTTTGTTTTGTATTGGGTATAGTGGCCAGTTGTCCACTTGTTGTTTGCTCTCATGGCTATTTGTGAACATACTTCGCCATCAAAGCTGATTCTTATTTGACCCCAGTTTAAAGACTTGAAGCCTGTTTAGAAAAACAAGCTTCAAAGTGGAAGCAAAAAAGTATTTTTTAAATTCCCATCTCTGCATCTATTTGTAGATATTTTGTATAGTGTACATTTATCTCAATATAGAAAAAAAAAGTCTAATATGGAATAACATCAAGGGAGCTGCAGTGATAAAAAGAGAGACAAAAAGGAACAAAACAAACAAACAAACAGAAAAGAAAAAGAATAAATAATAACAAGATGCGTGAGCAACAGGAGTATCGAAACCAGCACTGGTCGAAAAAAAAAAAAGTGTCTCATTAAACAAAACTCAGGGACAGGTCAAGGCCAGGATGCAGAAGATTTTAGATATTGAAGCTTGCATGAGTTTGCACAACAGCACCATTAGCCGGATTTATTTGAGTGTGGGTGCATTTATAATGCATGTTGAGTAACGGTTGTACTGCTGTTAGATCAAATGCTTTCAGCCTCCGTAGGCTGAGGTAGCAGCACAGCACAGACAGTTCACTTTCCCCTCACAATCTTCATTATACAGACAACAGCTGGAAGCCTCGGGGAAGGTCGTGGGTGTTTGTGTGTGTGTATGTGTGAGTCCTGAGGGAAGGTTTTGGACCTAATTGGCATCGGCATGTCAAATGTTCCCGTGAACCAAGCTGGCACCGTTTCACGTCAGAACCCTGCGCTGAGAAGAACGAAGCGGCGCATGAATACGAATAAGTCTGACGACCCCTAAGTGACTTTTACCCTCCTGGCGCTGCCGGCGATGAGGACGGAAGGCTGCAGGGATATGAAATAAGTTGCACAAGTAAAACAATTATAACTCCAACTTGCCACATAATGTTCCAAATCACAGCAGTTGGGATTTTTGCTAGCATCGTGTTTTGTTTTGTTTTTTACTCCAATTCCGATCCCAAAGCGATCCCGATGAAATATTTTTTTTTTAAAAGTTGATCATCCAGACACACCTCTGGATAAATTTAGAAACAAATAATAGCAAATTATCATCTTGAAACCGCTTTCACACTCTCAAAAGGTACAATGTAAAGCTCTCATTAATACAGGCCATTCTTTGAGGACAAGTATTCTGACATAGAGTTATTTGCTAATGAATGCAAATTAGCTAAATTAATGACCTCATTAACATAACTACTTATGTACAATATATCAGGGGGATATCTGGGATATTAAGAAGCTCAAGTGTCTCTCATTTATTATGGTTCTGCCTAATTTATATTGCATATTTTAATAACCCATGACACGTTCCACTGTCATATAAGATATTTATTCCACATTTTTTGAGATGTTTTATCACTCACTTTCTGCACTCATGGTTAATCTTCATGGGCTAATGTTAGTGTTTCTATTATTAGGGACTGCAGGGAAATTACTAGGGAGGGGCAAGGTGACTCTATTTTTGCTGAGGGCACAGTGGGTTGTCGGCATAAAGTGTGGTCATTCTTTTTTTTTTCTTTTTTTTTTTTAATGAATTGCATCAGAACGCACACATGCCCACATATGCATACATATACATGTAAGACTGGGCAACGTTGGAGCTGCGATACTATAAAAGCCTCCACAAATCTAACCACGTGTTCTCATATGACTTGAAATATGTATATATATATGCACATATATACCACAATTTTTATGTAAATATACAATAAATACATTTACAGATTAATCTTGATATATTTATAGTGATGTGACTGGATTGACCTAAAAATGACATAGCAGAACACCAAGATCATGATATCTTTTCCCTTTTTGAGTTGAATTATTTAATTCTAAATGACACATCACATGCTGATATTCAAGTAACAAATACCTTAAAATAAGTATTTCAACTTTGTCACTTTCCAAGTCTTTTCATGAAGACATGTACTCCAACCTTATATAATGAATGCCTTCATTTTGGGCTGGGGGATTTGTGCACTCCTGTGGTGCAAGTGATTAATTACATTACATTAAATTACAATTAATTACGATTGGTTCTTGTCACATGTGCAGAGCTGTGATTTTCCTCCTCAAAATTCTGACCTTGTAATCATTTAGCTATTGTGCATGTTAAAGTGAAAGGCAGGACGAAAAGTTCACCTTACTTGGTCATCCTGTGTGCCAGGGGAAGAAGTACTTTCTGGAACTCTGTTTTGTTTTGCCCATCAGGTGGTCTGATGAGTGCTGGAACATCTGCAATTCCTCAGTGAAACACAGAGGGGACAGTAATTAAAGGTTCACAAAGAATAGTGGGTGCATTCGGGAATGCAATGCATGATCAAGGTGTGTGGAATGCAGTGGTAATTCCTCTAAAACAGCTGCCGGTTCATGGACGTTGCCACAGTTGGCAATGTGCAGACATACCCAACACAGGAAATCATTGATAGCTTGATAGGATACATGGCCTGGTGTCAATAGGCCAAGTATCATCCTGCATAATATATATGCTGCTCGCTACATTCGCTGAATTGATGTAGCAATCCGGAGCTGCCCCCTCTCTGATGATTTGCAAAAAAATCTGAACGATTTGGCTTGGCTTCATATTGACCACTGAGTCTCAGTGACGTATGTTTAGTGATCAAGGGCTTGAAATATCTTGATACGCTGCAAAAGAGATGAATCATCTTGACAGAGGGGAAACACTTTCAAACAGCACTTTAAATGAAACGAAATGAAAGAGTAGCATTTATATTCGCCTTCATGGGAGTGTGTGAGGCACTTTGACTCATGGTCTCGATGCCCTTGCTTCAGCTCTGTGCTTGAAAAACAGACAGGATGAGTAACTTCTAATTACCCATGGTAATGTACAATGCTTCCATCAATATAACCAGCCAGAGGCCTTGTGAGCTTTTCTATGGCTGGTTTGAGTCTCCCTCCGGAAGCCCTTTCCCCGTTAGAAGCACCGCCACTGGCTGCTGTTAAAACAGTACCGAATTAGCACATAATTCGGCCCCACAGACAAAAATAGCCGCTTCCTCTCGGCATGGGCGTATATCTTGACACCATTTTGTCGTCATCCTCATGTGAGGAACAAGAGGGTCACCTGGAGGGGAGAGCATAAATCTGCATAAAGGACATATTCATGCAGGCACAGAGTTATAGTTGTTTTTATTGTTGTGCCGTGCTGCGGATTCAGGTTGAGAATCAAGTTACCTAGTGGATTGTGCGTTCGATACATGTCGCCCGCCTCAGGGTTGTTGAGGTTTTCTTGTCTACGTCAGTCAGCGTAAAAGACGTTTGAAAGAGTACATCGGGGAGAAAAAGTTGGTAATTTCCCTTGAAAGAATATGTCATTTTATTTGTTATGAGTTGGACTTTGAATCCTTCTTTTTGAATTATGGTACATTTTGCTTGATAACGTGCACAGTACGAACTAACAGCAGTGATGAATACTTTAGTCAAATTGATGGTGATATGTCAAGCTGAGCGAGACATTTGTGTGTGTGTGCGTTGTCATTACACTGACAGCTGCCAGAAGGGAGGCCAAAATGGCCCGCTATCCTTCAGGGAAAGCATCTTTTCAACATTTAACTAATGACTGATGCCCCGGCAGCAAAATGTCTGTCCTCTCCACTCCAGCACACACAAACCAAAACACACAGAGACATATTACCACACACACCGTGACAGAGAGGTCACCTCAACCCTCAGCAGCAAGTGACAGGCCACATCAAACAAATACCCACCACTGTCCCGATTTTACACAGGAAAGGGCACCTTCGACTGTATACGCAACTAAAATCATTGAAATACATGGATGTGACTGAAACGTTCTTGAAACACAGGTTCTAAAAAGAAAAAAAAAACAATTCAATTAGTTTGAGGATCAATACATAAAGATGTCTGTGAAGGTTCTTAGTCATCCAGGTCATGGCCCTCATAATAGCAACTGGACTTCGCCTCTCATCAGAAGAGTTCTAAAGAATCCTTTAGTCCAATTGCTATGACGAGATTTTACAACAATACATTAAGATGTGTGTGTGGATACAAAATGATTTGTTCCTGACATACTTCACCACTACCCACTGATTAGGACAGTCACTGGAAACCATTCAGAATGTGCTGGTGACTACAGCAACAGCCATAGTAACAGGGATTTGTCCAAACCTTCGTTTACTGTATATTCTACATCACTATCGGCAGCCGTGTGGAATGTCTCTGATGTTGGATTTGGCACATTTTTATTTAGCTCTGTGACTCTGGAATAAACCATCACAGATAGACCTAAGATTCTAAAAGAAAAAAGAAAAAAACTTGAAACTAATACAATCCTGGCCTCAGTTTCCGATAATGGACACCTCATATTAACCCATATCTGTTGTTATATGCAGTAACAGGACTGATTAAATGGATTTATATCACCGTTTTTACCCCCTAACATAGAACGTTGACACAGTATACATATAGACTGTGCGTACTGGCTCAGGTGGCTCCCTGCGCCACCTACTGGCTTTGACCAGAGGTACACAAGGAGGATATACTGTACTGTATAACCGAGATGGAACAAAAAGCCTTGTGTAACACCGACTTGGGTAACAGAATATAACAACATTATGATAGATTTCAGAAAGATTTTCAAAGGGGATTTGATCATTTCAAAGACAAAAACCTAAAGAAACAAAAAAATTGAAGTGAGGAAGACAAACCAAAAAATAAATAACCCATGGACTTGGCAAAACAAAATGATTTACTTGAAAAAAAAAAATTACAGGGCATTTACTTTATTTATTATTGGTTGAACTCAAATCAAACAAACCCCTTTGGTGAAACCTACCACGACAAACAGCACTATCCCGTTGTTACTACAGTTGTTGCAGTCAAGACCAAGTGTTTTTTTTTTCCTTTTATAGCAAACACGCAGCAAATGAGAAAGCCGAGCCGTCTGGCTATATCACCTCTTTGTGTTGGTTTCCAAATGGTGAATGGTTCCAAGTTGGTAATGACCATTTCGGGGAGACTGATAATACATCGAATCCATTTAGCGAAAGCAGCAGGAGAGACAGGCTTCTGAATGACTCAGGGTGTCGCTTCAAACAGCCTTTAAACTGGGTAAAAGTTTCTGACATGCCTTCACTAGTGGCTTGGAAACGGGAGTGTTTAGGGACAAAGAGAAGTGCATTTGTTCACCAGATTCCGAGTCAAGCCGAGTGTGTTTGACAGGTCATCAGCAGGATCATTATATTGTGAAATATTGATATTGCCTCTTCGTATTGATTTCTAAATTATTTCAAACTAAACTTATTAATCTTGGTTATTATTGTTATTTTAATTTCAAAGTTATTCAGTCACTTTAGCCTTCTTTTTGTCAAAAATACTTTTATATTGACACGGATGCAGGGGGTGGCCTTGGTATTTGCAAGTCTTCGTACCTCAATCAAAATGTAAATCGGAAATCAAGAGCATCTTAATATCCCACCTACTGCAGCACTGAGTGACAGCTCTGACTCATTTACACATAAATTGCAATTTGAAGTTCTTTAGATCTGAGACAGGAAATTGCGTGGGGACAGTGAGAGGTTCTCTGTACATCTCTGCACGAGTGTCCACATCCTTGACCGGTTCTTTGTCTAAAAAATGAGGATTTATTTCCCCCTTCTTATATCCAGAAGATGGATCTCATCTCTTGTATTCACTTACCGAAAGTACAGTGAGGCTTTGCACGGTTAGCCAAAAAGCACTCGAACAGTGTTGCTTTGTGACCGACTGCTTAACTCGTAAACAGGAACAGCAGCAGGTAAACCACTGTGGAAATTCCATTCCTCTTCTTTCCTTCCTTTGTTTGTAGAAACACCAGAGTTGCTCTTGGAATCGAGTACAAGGAGCCGAAATTGTGTCCGTGCCGGATCCGACAATGTCAATGTTTTTTTTTTTTTTTTGGTCGATACAGAAGTAGCACAAAAAACAAGTATTAAGAGTACATGAGTTTTCTTCTTGTTGCATTACTCCTCTGACTAAAACGCTCCCTCTGCAACCAGGTGCTGAACTTCCTGACGAACAGACGGCAGGCCGTCAAGATCCACATCTTCTTCTCCTCCCCCATCACCCTAAGCACTGGCTCTCCTCAGGGCTGTGTGCTGAACCCCCTCCTGTTCACCCTGCTGACATAGGACTGCTCCGCCAAGAACTCAAGCGGGCACATAGTTAGGTTTGCGAACGACACAGCAGTGGCGGGACATATCGCCAACAATGATGAGCCAAAATATTGAGGGGAGGTGGAACACCTGGAGCGCTGGCGCAGAGAAAATAACCTCTGTATCAATATGAGGAAAACTAAGGAGGCGATTGTTGACTTCAGGAGAGGGAATCACCAACCCACTCCCCTGCACATCGGTGGACGAGCCGTGGGAGTGGCATCCAGCTACAGGTAACTGGGCGTTCACCTTAGAGAGGACCTCACCTGGAGTAACCACACTTCCCACCTGGTAAGGAAGGTTCACCGGTGCCTCTACTTCCTCAGGAGACTGAGGAGGGTTGGACTAGGAGGCCAAGTCCTGGCCACCTTTCACAGATGTGTGCTAAAGAGTGTCTTCTACTCCTGCATCACCGTATGGAATGGCAGCTACTCTATGATGGTGAAGACGGCTCTACACAGGGTGGTTAAAGCTGCAGAGGATTGTTAGGAGCAGCTTTCTTTAAGTTTAAATACTTAAATACCTTAAAGCAACTTACTAAATTCAACATTGAGGAGAAGGTTAAGGCAGCTAGTTTGGAGACAGATCTCACAGTGACCTCATGTGGCAAAACAGAGGTTTTGCATTGAGAGCAGCAAGAACGAAGACCCAGGGGTCAGTTCTTGAAAATAAAAATAAAAACTAACAAGAACATAATATAACCACCATTTTAAAATATACCATATAACCAAAATACCGGCAAAGACCATTTGAGTTAGTGTTGATTTGTTTTTCTACACGTGAAGCATATTTTTACTGTCAATTTTTCTCATAATTTCTGGGGAGACATTAAGTTAAGACTTCCCGCATTGACTCGTCACAACTCCCTTTAAGCATGATATTCAGTTCAACTTTACAAGATTTGTTCCTTGCACCAAAACTGCAGCTGAAATACAAAATCATTCTGAAAACCTTAACAGTAAGAAATGACGGACGCAAGAAAAAGAAATATCTTAAATTCATTTACTTAAATTAAAAAAATGTACATCACATTATCCTTTACAATAGACATGTCTTTTAAAAACTCAGTGGTTCTAGTTTACTTCACTGTACATTTCAATAATTTGTATACAAATTCCTTTGACAAAAGAAAAAGAAAAAACGTCACTATAGCGACCGTCACAGATGAATAATCAGTTACTTGAATGATTGCCTCAAAGTGAATGCGATGCTTTTTAATTTGCTTTTCACTAACTGTATCAAACACAACAAGTACTGTCAGTCCACAAAACAGGACTGGTTTAAAAAGAACTTAAGGCTTTCTGCAGCCCCCACTCACTTCTTTTTCTCTGTTGTGTGAAGTAGTACAGTTCTACATTCAACATGGACCACTTGAATGTTGAAATGCTTTTGGAACATGAATACAATAGTGAGGACAAGGGCTTCGGCGGAGAGGCTCTTGAGAAGGCAACACCACTGTTTATGAAGAGCTTCCCCACCAATCACTGCTGGAAAGAGCAGGTCTAACATGAGAACTAAACTATCAGGCAGGTTGTGCTGCTGGGAGCTGAAGTTTACTACTAGTGTATGTGAGGTAAATTAGGTTTTTCCGGTGATTATATTAACCAAATGCTTGAAAAGCAAGCTCCTAAAACAGTTAAGACAATGGCCACCAGCATGTTTACAACTTGGATATGTCAGAGATTGTGCTGATAGGCTGAAGACGCATCTCTCATCCAGCGACTGAATGAATACTTGGGATCGCATTGAGATCTGAAGTAGCAAGTTCTACCCTAAAGGTATGACATAAAATGTGCAAATGTCTGCAAAACAAATGTACTTTTTGTTGAGTGGCTCATTTGGACATGACTTGCTGAGACAAAGACAACACAATCCATGTTATGTCAATATCCTTTTTTAACTACATGTAACAGGTGGAAATCTGACTGTGCATCTTTCATGCCATTTTTCCTTAAGTTATTGCTAAATAAAAATAATTTTTGATTCATGATGGATTTGTAATTGACTATAAAGGACAAAAATGACAATAAACATACACTACAAATATTTACATGGGATGAAGAATTTTATGGATCCGCACAATGTAATGTGACAAGCGTTTGCTCAGAGCTGAAGTTCATTCGTACAGTGAGCAACAAACTAGTTGAGCCGTGATCTGTGCTGACTTTTTATTTAGTAAAATCAATGATACTTTCCACCCTTTCTGTCAATATGAAGCTATCATCAGTAGTTACTTCGCTTAGCACTATACACTGCCTGGAACGAAAAGGTGGGGGAAGCAGCTAGCATGGCCCTGTGCAAAGCTAAAAATGTGCTGCTAAGCTAAACTAGCCAATCCAATTGTCCTAATTTAAAGGGACCAAGCACATTTCCTACAAAACCGCTAACCTTCTCATTTATTAATTTGCTGGACACTTGCCTCTAAAGTGCTTGCAGTGTTGAGTGCAAACATTTTATTTCATTTAAAAAAAAAAAAAAAAACAAAGAAAAAAAAAACAAACAATTGGAGTCAAAGTTTTGATGGAGCTACATGTCAAAAACACTGATGTTGCCATTTCAGTCCATGACCATCTCTGCTCTGAGCTAAGCCAGTGGAACCGGTATTTAGGTGTAACTTGCAGTGTATTGATGCTGGAGATGACCGTTTTCATGCAGTACCAAATTAAATAATTGCCCTTTTTGGATTTGAAGGTTAAAAGGTGAGCAGAGATAGTCATGTGTTTGCAGAGCCAGTGAAAGCAAAGATAGTATTTCAAGAACAGAACACCAGTCTTCACGACTCCAAAATCAAAAGGAATTCAAACTGGATTGTTAAGGAAAATATAAAGGAAATAAAAACAAAAAATAATTTGTACAACCTTGTAAACAAGAGCTTAGGCAGAAGATGGCAGACAGAAAATATAGATTTGGCAAAAGAAAAACAAAGCAATTCCACTTGACATTTCAGACAGGATACATTCTGTGCTTTATCCGATGGCAGCCTTGTTAACTGACTTCCAGAGTTAACGGATTAAAAAGAAAAAAGAAAAAGGGGCTTCAGGTCAAAGCTTAAAGACTGCAATGAGCCATGTGTTCACACAGTGAGATAGCATAAATTATGTGACTCATAGCAAAACAAGTTTCCCATTCATGGGTCAAATTTACCCTGAACGAAAAATAAACATATGGGATGGCAGCCAGTTAATAACAGGCCTGGTTCGCCGACAACACAAAAAAGACGCGTTAATTAGTTTGAACTGGTCCATTGCCTTATGACAACTTCATATCCAGCTTACTTGATTCTAATTCATTATTATGACATGAGGATGTGTAATGGATTTAAGAAAAATCTTGACATGGGAATGATTTTACATTTACCTGGAGCCTTTAGTGAGATTAAACATGATATTCTTGAGAAACAGTGACACATCTGTGCCCCCCAAAAAATCATTCATATGTCAAGAGCTCCCTTTTTAATTTTACTCGGGAAGATTTAAAAGTAATTGAAACATTGTGCTTCTGGTTGAAATGAGATCTGAGAGAGTAGCTACATTACTGTCTTTGAAAGAAAGACCTCCAGTCCTGTATCCATTCGCCTCACTAGACACAAAGTGTTTGATGTGGTTTGGCATTATATTACTATTTATGACACCAGTCTGCAGGAGAAAAGACCAGCTTTACTCTTGCAAATGGCATCTCAAAATAAAGTGACGTTTAAACATCCGGTTCAACTCAAAAACTTTCAAATCTCAACTTCAGCAAGTACAGGTGAGGAAACAAAAAAAATTGAAGAATAACATAATTGTATGGCCTGAAATAAGTGGGAGAGCACCAAGTTCTACCCACTATTGCATCATTGTTTTGCAGAAGAACTGAAAAGAGAAAAATAGGTATTTGATGACACTGAATTCTGGATTTGATAAACAAAAAAAAATAATTTAAAAAAATCATAAAAGAAACATTCAGATTCCACATAATTGGCCCAAATCAAAAGGGATATTTTTTTCCATGGCCTCAATGATGCCAAATTAAATGGCTCTTTTATTCTATCTTCTTGTAAAATGAGAGGTGAATTAATGTCCCCGCTGCTAAGATACTGCATCGCTTTTATGTGCGTTTCTGTTCTGGGCCATGATGAAAAACAAACTGGCCCTTTCAGTTTCCAGTCAAGAGAAATGCATCTTTTAAGTTGAGTGTAAAGGTTGTCTGACTCACAATGTACTTCATATAGTATAAATTAAATGTGCATAATTCTTCTTCTACTGCCTTAAGCAGAAAGAGCCTCTGAGCTCGCCGAGAAAATGGAAGGGGTAGCTTTGAATTGTCTCTATATATTGTTTGCACACTTTGAACAAGGACTTGAGATGTCAATGTAAATTCACTGCCTCGTAGATGTCACGAGTTCCAGATAACCTTAGCATAAAGTGCAAGGAGAATACCATTAATGGGAAAAATAAAAGAACATTTCTCTACATTTTTTCAAATTGTGCCTTTAAATTAGAAGCTTATAGAGGCCAGGTTCCTTCCGCTGTGCCTTCACTGAATGGTTTTTCAGGTTGAACCATTAAACCGTGCTCTCATTTCACAATCAGCAGCTACAAGATACAAGAGACATTTTTCAACAGAAAGGCATTTCTGGGGAGAAAAAAAAGACATTACACACATCTACAAACACAGAAGCAGATGCTGAGTACAGCATATTTGTTTTTTTATGTTGTTTTGACAACTAAAACTTAGTCGCGTCTGAGATTTCTAAAAAAAGGAGAGAGAGAAAAAAGAGGAAAATCGAGACACTAGACCGTAGCCATGTAAACTAACAAGAAGGCTTGGTGTCAGATTTATGGTAGTCCGGCATTTCACAGCTAATATCTGTAATGGAAAAAAAAAAAAAAAAAAAAAAACAGGCTCATCACATACTCTCCTTTACCTACCGGAGACCTTTCAGCCGGTTATGTATGTATGGGAAAAAAAAAAAAAGTTTAATAATGATGGCTATTTTTGCAGGGATTTGGAAAGCTGGACGTACATATTGGTTCCTACAGATGTCTGGCAGCTAAAAGAACCAGGTGTTTTATATATTTTTACATAGAAAGCACAGCCAGGTTTAGCACTTCTTAAAAACCTCTACCGCTGCAGTCGTCACTTAACTGGCTGAGGAGTGAGGTGAAAAAAAAAAAAAAAAAAAAGAACGGAGCCACAGACATTGATTAAGACTGTTTTTTCCCCCACATACCCC
>CAAKHD010005046.1:7014-49444 GCA_901007705.1 Fistularia tabacaria | reverse complement strand
ACGTTTATGCATGAACACTTTTAATTAATTTCTTTGCATTTGTACACTCATTTTCAGAGTACATTGCACGCACACGCACACACACACACACACACACACACACACACACACACACACACACACACACACACACACACACACACACACACACACACCCACACACCTATTTTTACGCATTTTTCCTCCTGCTGTTAGTTCTCATCCCATTCCCAACAGTGATTTTTCTTAAGACCAACAAAAATCAACTCCTTCAGCCCAGCTGTTTCCTCCTCCTTTGCATTAAGATTTTTTCATATGAAGGGGAACCTTAATTTCTTCATTGTGGTGTTGAAGTGAATTATGAAAGCCTAGAATACTGAGCCGGCAGGACTAATTTACTGACACCTGGAGGTGTACCCTGATGCAGAGCACAAGTCTTGTCCCCGAAATATTTGTTCTTCAATAATGTTATTACTTAACATTTACCACCATATCACATTTAATGCAAATTTTGTGAATATATTCTATTACTCTCTAATTCCATTCCTGATGCAATTTGTTCACTCATTACTACACAGGACAAGGTGTTACAGTCCCTTGTGCCAAGATCCTAAGAAAATACATCAAGGAGCCCAATTCAGGCTGTAGAGAAGCTATCTATAACAAACAGCAAGCAAGCTATCAGCAGGCTACCACCCTACCAACCTGACACTCCATACCTCCATTAGCCAATAGCAGCCTGAAACATGTCATCAGGGTTTTCAAGTGGGTACCTTCCATCTTCGCTGTTTCATGTTGAGTTAGGCCCACGACACCTCAAGAAGGCTAGACAGTGAACTCCAGCGTCCTGGAACCCCCCCCCCCCCCATGCTACATAGCTGATCCACAAGCAAACAACCTTTCTTTAACAACGTCCCAAGCTACCATGCTTCCTCCTTAGCGACAACCATTCACGAGCTCGTTCTGCTGCCCGAGACATGTTACTGACTGCAAGTTTCAGGCTCCGTTCGTGAATGCCCAACTCAGTCAGTCGAGCAACGACAGACTTTGCCGCAAACCCACGACAGCCCACCTCTACAAGCTGCACCCGAGCCCTCCAACCTTGCTGCTCTGCCTCTACGGCCCATCAGAGCACAAAATAACATGTGAGCAGAGACATTGAGAGGAATCATCTGCTTATGTTCAAATAGTATATATAATCATGATAGAACATGACATTTTTCCAGTCCACTATAAGACAGCTGATACCTATCAAAGGGTAGTTCATAAATTCGGCCAGAATGTTAAGACTGAGGTTCGAATGCTGATACAAAGTTAAGACTGGAAACAATGGTTGTATCAATCAACATTGCAACTGCCCACTTACACTTGTTTTTCCAGAGGCAGGTGTGGATCCACTCTCTCTCCCAAGACAGGGAGAGTGTCACAAACCAGTCGGAGTGTGGTTGAGTCCACTGCGGTAGATGCGCTGCCTGTCTTGGCAAGCCTGACCTGTTCTGTCTGAACTCGTGAACGTTCTCTTTCAGCCCCCTCAAACTGAACTGTGGCCAAACAGAAAGGAATGAGTAAGCAAGCTCAGATGCATTTGGTGCAGAACATCATGGACCAGAAATGCAAATTTACCTGCAAGAGCTTTAGAGATGTTGTCCTTCTTCCACTCCCATGGCTGATCATATTCATCCGCTGGCCTCTCATCATTCTGAGGCAGACGACTCTCCCTGCTGTCTACCAGGCAAATTCCACCTTCAAGCCTCTGGGGTTGCTGCTGCCCTGTCGGAGCAGATCGGTGTTGATAGTGACGTGTCCTCTCCTCATAAGGGTTATCATATAACTGGCCACCGTCTCCACTCCGAGACCTGTTGTTCATCATGCTGTGCTGCATTTCTACAAAGGGGATAGGGAGAGTACAGTCAAAAACTCTAGACTTGAAATGCTATGATTATTTCTTTGGAATGTATAAGTAAAAACTTATTGACATTTCTTTCTGTTCTGCTACTAGGCAAAATAATTATCTCACTAAAGGATTACATTTTCACCGTGTAGTTTTATTTTGCATTTTTGCGGGCTGGTGATGCAGTTTATTTTCTTTAAGTTTTTGATAGGGAGAGTGAAAGAATCCATTCAGTGCTATAGTGAGATACTAGAGAGAATATTGCTGTTTGGCCTCACAAACATCTGTTGACCAATGTACCATTTAAATGGAAATAGAAATAGATAGACCATAGACAACAGAAACCATAATGATAAAAAAACGTACTTTGGTTAGGTGTCATCAGTACCATTAAAAATGATTGGATTCAACAAACCTATATACTGGTCTAACATTTTTTCATTTCTGAGATTTAGCACATTCTTTTATGTATTGTGATTTTTCTTGCCCTGGTTTAATTCATTTATACAAACACTCAAGAATGTTTGTTTGGCAATGATTATGATATAATTGCAAATTCATAATCTGATAAATAATAGAGGTTTAGCTCAGCCAGATCATAACCCATACTTCCATTACCCATCAGCTCTTTAGGCCAAAAAAAACACATCAATATATCCACTGTATTTCTATTAATTGTCTTATTACATGTATCAAATGAGAACTCCTGAAAATATTAATCAAATTTCAAGGCCAAATTACAGTATTTGTAATTCATGAGTAGAATATATGACTGTGAGAAGTCCAGAACAGAATTAAAGGGTCTTTTCTGGAATTAATGGCATATTACTATACTGAGGGAGTGTTGTGGTTCAGTTGTCTATAAGGGAACACTTACATAGTCCAAATAAACCTTCATAGGACTGATTTGCTTTGAAATTTTAGTGCAATTATAGTTAAGAAATAGATGAATGTGGATGGTACAGCAGTGATTCCAGAGAGATAAATAATTTATGGAAGGTGTGACTGTTTAAATAAACCAGGCTTCCGCACCACCCTTTGGCACAGTGCAAAAGAGTGCTGTGCCAGTAACTAAGTTGAGGTGATCATCAAAATCAGAAATTAAACGTAATTTGGCATTGAGGGCCTGACTGATTAGTTGAGGGATTAAGATAGAATGATCCACCTGAAATGATACGCTGAGCCTCAAATGGCTCCATGTAACTGCAGCAGTCTGTTTGTGCAGATTTAGGCTCCCTGGTAGGTCTGGCTATGGGGGCTGGCCGGGCATCAAAAGGGTCTGAGTAGTCTGTATCAGTGTCTGATGCAGCTG
The DNA here is from genome assembly GCA_901007705.1 of Fistularia tabacaria. Taxonomy (NCBI): domain Eukaryota; kingdom Metazoa; phylum Chordata; class Actinopteri; order Syngnathiformes; family Fistulariidae; genus Fistularia; species Fistularia tabacaria. The sequence goes on along the minus strand of CAAKHD010005046.1, from coordinate 46,262 downwards.
GCGCTGAGGGAACCACCTTAAGGAGGAAGAAGGATCAACAGGAATTAACCCAACCATGAACTAGGGGTCATAAACAGCGAGAAATGAGGAAGAGCTTACAAAACTTACAGGTTCCTCTTGAATGGTGACGGGACTCAGGGGGACTTTACAGTGGCCAAACTCTTGAGAATCCACCTTTATCAGTCTGTGTTTAGGAGATAGCACTTTCACCTGGGACAACAGAATGAAAACCTTAAACATTCAGTCATAACTCAATCATTGTACAAAGATGTCAAGGAGAGGGAAGGGAAGTCAAGAGAACTCAATGGGTGACTGAAATGGAACATGGAACTCGAATTGTAGCTGAACTACATTGAAGAAAAAAACAAAACATTTTCACACGAATGTGTTTCTTACCTCGGTACCATTAGACAGCCCCGAACCGAATGCAGAGAATGAGGGGAGGCTCACTGTTGCACTACAGGAATGAATACCACCATTCTGGTGCTCCTTATCAGAGTATTGGTACGGATCCTCAAAATCCAGCTCTTTCTGAGCTCTATAGGCCCGCAAAATTTCACTCTCGCTGTAATCTGGCCTCGGGGGCTGCGGTGGGTCACGCCTGTTGCCAAAGTTTAGGTAGTCTTTCAACCACTTTGCCATGGATCTGAGAACAAAGTCATACGTACAATTAAACAAGAGAGCAAGTCTGAATAAAAGTATTTTTCATGTTGGGCACTAAGCTAAGCACCATATATCACATTTACGAACACACAGATATACATACGGCAATCAAGTATTTATTTCTGCAGACTTCATTTTAGTTTTGCAAATATTCGTCCGATTGCCTCTGGGAATTAAGTAACTTTTTTCAAAATCCAATCAATCATTTGAAATATTAACAAAAAATAAATAATCAGAAAGAAATTGGGAGATACTGACAATTTAGGTTTGTTGTGTATTTATATTTGATTAATGTGATTTTTTTTTATACATTGGCATACATAAGAGTCTATAGTGACCAATCAGATAACAATCATGGTGCAGAACCTTTGATTGCAATTGCAAGTATTCCTTTTTGGTCACCACATTTCTTCAATTCATTAGATAAATCATCCCTTTGCTTGACTTTACAGTTTAAACGTCAGAAAACAGGATGAACGACATGGTCTAAATACCCAAAACTCTCTGTGTATAAAAACATATATACAACAAAGAAACGGTTCAGATGTATCTTGGTTAATTCTTAAGTATACACATATATTTATATTCACGCCACGCAAGATTGCAACTGAATGTTTTAGTACAAAAAAAAATCGAAGTAGTAAAAGGATCTTAAGCAAAGAAATTTGAAATTCTTCATCATTTTAGCTAAGATGAGAATCATCAGATATAAGCTTCTGCAATGAAAGGAAAGCAGAGTTCTTCAGATGATTTTTCGGTCAAATTAGCTGGATCTCCACTTTTCCAGCTCACAAAACAAAGAGCAGCAGCCTGCCATCACAGCAGGGCAGCTGAAGCCAGGGATATTTTGAATTTAGCCCGGGGGTTGAAGGACGAACACAACGCCAACCGTGATCGACTTACTTCCAGCTAAGGAACTTAATGTATGAATAAAGAGGCTAACGTTCGTGTTATCATCGGTCTTCTTTTTTTCCCAAAAAATCTCATTCATCTTAAATGTGCGTAAACGTCTGACCTTGAGAGAAAGCTAAGTTACTCACATGAGAGGGGGCAGAGAGAAAAAAAAAAATCAACAGGTCAAGAAAAAGATGAAGAAAATAATAAACTCCAGTTTGTCCGGATTAAGTTATTTAAAAAACGTGTCATCAGACAGAAAAGCGATCTCGGGCGAGGATTAGGATAATCAGCTAGCCTTTGATTAGCAAATCACAGAAAGCATTGCGCGTTGCTTGTAAACATTTAAATACAGGATTAGATCGACTCATTCATTCTAGCAGATTCCTATCATAGTTAAGTACCAAACTAAGAGCACAGGGGTAAATGGTAGGATAATAATACTGCAAAACGCTATTATTTGTTTAATAAAGTTACGATCCGTAAAATTGCCAGCCACCGGTCTGTCAAAATGCCAAAGCTAAGTTAGCTTAGTTAGCTGGGGACGCGGGGCTAACGTCGAAGCGTCTGAAGCGAGTCAACGATGCCTCTTTGAAAGGCTCACCCTCTTTCTTTGCATTGACAGCTCCCCGTTCCGCCTATATCTCTCTTCTTACCATCCGGCGTGTTGAATATAGCGGTATCAGGTGTAAAAACAAATCATTGTTCCCATGAAATCGGCGCAGCCTCGGGAGCCAGACAGGTCAGTCGGCTAATGTTAGCTGGACCAGACCGTGAAGCAGACCGTCTGGGGCAGACAACACACTGGCGCAGCGGCACAGCTTAAAGGGGAGTAGCGACATGACTTGTTTTGGTCGGCAGCTAAGATTCACATTTCACTCCAATACTGACTTTATTTTTATACTTTGAATATTATTCAACGTATCGTGGACTTCAACTAAGCTGTCATGGTTGAAAGTAAACTCTTATTTCAGCTCTGTCCATGGTAATATATCATTTCACATGGTTTTTATAAGAAAATATTGTGAAAATGGAACAATTCAGTACTGTAATTTTCTTTTTCCTTCTACATGAAATACAAGTTCCATTTCATATTACGATAAGAAGTATTTGAATATATTCATTAAACATAAGACAAATAATTGTAATGCACCAAGTGTCAAAGCAAAAAAATATTTAATAAACACCAGAATACGCATTAATGGACATTGTTTTACTTGAATTCCCCAGTATACTCCTAACTTTTACAAAAACAAGATTTTGTAATTGTACATCTAATTCTGTATATAATATCCTTTCCCACAATATCTACGGTATTTTCTCAAAAAGCTACTTTGGTCAGTGCATGGAAAATTATGTGTGGATGTACAGTAGACATACGGGACCAAACACAAGGTTACAGAATCCAATTGCTTCTTCAGTTAAAACTATTTTTTCGCTTCATGGTTGTGGTGCATTTTTATCTCTCGGACAAGTCGAATTTAAATGCTGGATGTTTTTAAGTCCCTTCCAACTTGAGCTGTGAATCCCTTAGAAAAGAGATGTGTGTCACATGGACTTGATCAGCGATAATGTGGACTTTGCACTTCAGAGATGGTTAAACATTGCTCAATATCCAATCTCAATTATTCTGACACTTGCTTTTACACATACAGACAATTATGGGTAAAAAGCCTCGATCATTTCAGATCCAGTGGGTGTGTGTGAAAGGGGTAGTCAGGTCTTCCGGTCAAAATACATTAAGTTCCTATTCACTCTCATTGCTGTCACTGTCCGAATATGCTCCCAGCAGGCTGAGAGATGATGATCCATTCTTTGTGGCAGCAGGCTGAGGGATACCACCAGAGCTGCCAATCATGGTCTTTGAATCTGTGAAGAGGAAAAACAGTTAGATTGGCCCTTCTTGATCAATTAAGCAGTACTAGATTAAAAAAAACAAAACATACTTAAATATGTGTCAGTGGTGGTTCATGTCAAGCAAGTAACATCAATGCAGTTTAGCATTCAGTGAATCTGCAATACTCAAACGTGGGCATGAGAATTTAAACTATGTTTCATTGGCATATGTCATCAGGCTGTAATAATAATAATGTAACTATTTTCCAGTGAGATGATGGAAAAAGAAATAGTCCAACCACAGGGCGACCATTAAAATTCGAGATATGGTTCAGAATGAGAAAAATCCTAGCCCTGACTGTACTCTACCCAAATTGTAAACCATTAGAGAATGCATCTTCAATTTTGAGATGATTTATATATCTTATATAACTCTTAAAAAAGTTGCTTTTTGTGGAACTTTGCTTTAGGCTTGCAGTCATACTAGAGTACAAAGCTGCTCATGACTAATTGTCAGTCCAAGTATTTGATCACAAAAAACTTCTCAACTCCAACAGATGAATGAAACACAACTGATCCATGCTGCCACAAATTTTGTGTGCACAAGGTGAGAGTAAGCATTTGATTGGTCATCCTTTGCTGTGGGTTAATACTGAACGATGCAGTCCTTGAGCAGAAAGAAACAGATTTTCCAGTTTTCTGCAGTGTGTTCAGATGCCATTGTTGACAAACGGCATCTGAACTTTCTAGTATGCTGGATTTGATTGAGTTGAATAGATGTTTAAAGTCAGTTATGTTGTCATAAAAGCAGTCATGCAGCTTAGCGCTACACAAAAACACTCAAGAACTACCTGTTTTTGATCCCTGAACATCAGGGGCCACCACTGTAATGGGCTTGTTGTTAACAGCTGTGGATTTCTTTCTCACGACAAGCGATCCAAGAACTCCTCCTCCACCCAGAGTCCCCACACTCCGCTCCCAGCTATCTATCTTGGGCTTCTTTGCTCCTCCAGCTGCCTGGGAGACAAAGTAAAATAGAATCTCCTGAAAAGCATCTTCCGCTAAATCTTCTCTTATCTCTCGATAATTTTGGGGCTGTGCTGCAGGCAAACATTTTTGAACAATTGTTGAAAGGGATAACTTTGTAAATGTAATGTAAATATCATGAAAATCATAAATAAAAGCAAGTAGGCTCTACTTTCTCATTACAAATTAAATGTTTTACCATTCTCACCAAGAAACAAGACAGATTAATGACTAAAATGTTACAATCATTGTACCTGTGTCTCTGTGGGTTTGTCCGTGGTGAGGATATCTGTTGGGTTGTTTGCACTGGAGCTCTCCTTCTGTTTGGAACTGCTCTCCTCCTCATCCTCTGAATCAGAGTCTCGGAGTCTTTTTATGAAGGCACGCTCCAACATATCTCTGTCAAACAAATTATGCATTCACATTGAATGATGCTATACCCTATTCAGAAGGATAGGCATTACCAGTTAAACATGCCACATGGACACAGTTAAATGTTTTTTATCTATCAACAGAATTACTTATGTAGTCTTCAGTTAGTAGACGGTTGATGATTTTCAATTATTAGCAACAAATGTCAGGGGCTGTTCAAACCTTGCTTACTCACTTTGTTTCACGCTCATCCTCTTCTTTCTCCCTTTCCCTCTCTCTCTGCTCTATCTCTCTGTACTGGTCGATCATTCCCTCGAAATCCACTTGAGCCTGCCTTTGGTTGAGCTCCTTCAGCTCCTGAAGGGTTTCCAACACCTCCATTTCCATCTTAGAATCCCGCGTGCGGTTCTCCAACACCTATTAAGAGAGGGAAACCATCAACTGTTCGTTCCCAATCTGGATCGTGAACATTTACAGGAAATACTGGTTAAACACTGACCTTCATAGGGTTGTTTAGTTCCTCTTCTTCCCGCTCCTGCTGGATTCTTTTCTCCTCCTCCTCAATTATTTTTTCAGCTTGAAAGTTTCGTGTAGCACCATGCTCCATGGCATAGTCTGTGTTCTCCGGGTCAGTCTAAATTCCAACATGAAAATCTGTCAGGAATCCAAATGACTCCAAACCAAAAACAATAAAAATATTTCTGATACTGAGGTAATTTTAATCTAACCTTAAATGTAATCTCAGCAAGACACCGAGTACATTTGATGTAGAAACGGAAGATGGGCAGTCCCATGTAAAGTTCATTCTGAACGGTTTCTTTACGTGCATTGAACTTCTTCCCCTTATAGATGTACTCGCCACATGTTTTACACCTGCAAAATTGCACATCTTTTAGTAATTTCTAATGCAAACACCCCACATTCATTCCCCCTGGTCACTTGTCAGTCAAGTTGCTTGTATATGACAAAGGTCCCGATTAAATACAGCATGTTGAAACCAGTATACTTAAACATAGCAAGGAATCACAAACACAAGTTGCCTCTAAGGCCTTTAGAATCTGTCTAAAGTACATCCATTTTGACCTTTGGCATAACTATAGCCTTAGTACAACACAGGAACTTTAAATCGTCCTAGATGGTACTATGCTGAAAACCAATGTAATGGCATTTTCACAGTGTTTTAATACACACTATTAGTAGGGTTGGTGAAGTTGGAAAAAACATTAAGCTCGTATTCAAAAGTCCTTTTTCCGTTTTATTATACTCATATATTGATCCATTGGTTGTAGCGTAGTTCTACTTACCCTGAAAACAATTGAAAAGATAATTGAAAAAAGTGGTCTCTGATATTGACTTGTACCCCAACTTGCTCAGCCAAACTACAGTGCAGTCAAGTCAAATTTTATTTATATAGTGCCAAATCACAGAGTTGTGTCAATACCACACTCTTTAAAATGATTTACAGAAACCCGACATTCCCCCAAAAGCAAGCCCTGTATTGTTGAAATTGTGTTATTTACATGCTGTTATTGTGGCAACTGGATTTAGTTTCTTTCCTTGAAGACGTTTCACCTTGCATCTGAGAGGCTTCTTCAGGTGCTTGCTTTGCCTCTATTGTATTGCTCTTGTACACATACCTACATACATGTATATATACATATATATCCTTGTAATCTGCTCTAACAGCCAATTGTCTTCTTTGAAATCAAATTAACTTCTATTCTGTTTTCACATATAACCTCTACCCCCAGCGTCACTGCCTGTCTATCAATACATTTGAGTCAAGGAAGCAATCAGAAACACGAACAGACACATCTGAATAAAAATACAGAAAGAAAGATTATACATACCTCATATTGAAAGGTGCCATCAATCGGACAACATACTGTCGATCTTTAGGGAGTTTAAGTTTGGGGATTTTCGATGGATCGAAATCCGGAGGGTAGTATTTCTGCAGATCAAATATGAGGCAAAAGTTATTTTGTTACTCTGAACGGGACCGAATTCACAAGTAACACGTGGATGCGAAGCAGATACATGTTGTCTTGAGTAAACATGTAATCGATTTATGAATTTCCTTTGGAGCTTTGAAGAAATGCAAGACACTAAACCGTATTGGACAATATCCCCAAAACTTGCTATACTCTCTTCAAAGCTAACGTTGAGCTAGCGTGCTGGCCGTCCTGAGCATTTAAAAAAGTATTTTATCAATTACAAAAGAAAACAAAGTGCCATGTTACTGTGTATCACATACTTACATTCAAAACTTTTCTTTCAGACATCCTTGTGTTTTCTTTGAGCCCAAAGTGTTGTTAAATCGTAGGATAGGACAGTTCCAGTTGCAACTGCTGCTACTAGCTTCTAGCAGGCTGTTCTATGCTGTAAACTTCCGGTTATCTCTCTCTGTCAGACGATTCTGTGCCTTTAAATGAGCTACTGCCCCCGTGTGGCGGGAGTGAGTAATAACTTATTTTGCAACGCTCTGCCTAAGGTCCACAATGCCTTGAGTCAATTCCCTTTATGACATAAAAGCTTTGCTTTTATTTTCCTTGAGATCTTCAATTCATTCTTGAACCTGAATTCAATCATGCTTTGTATACTTCAATTATCAGTATTCCGATGATCATTAACAATGAGCCTTTCTGAGGTGAGGCAGGATATGTCAAAATGAACCTGGAGATGAAATGACCTCTCAGGGTAAAAGGTGATCTGTCAATAATGGGAACAAGTTGAGGGTATTAGATACGGAGGAAATTGGATCCTGATTACAGATTGGTGTCAGTGTGGGTTAACCTGAAGTCTGACTTTAGCTTTATTAGACAGAGGTGACATGAGAGGACAGGCGTAATAGAGGAGCAGTATAACATTCCAGGGAGATGGGGATATGTTTAAAGATGCAAAGCACAAGAGATGTGAGATCACATTGTGTTTTGGACACAGCCTTGCTATGTGATGACTTTTGTAACTGTGATTTAACAGTTTCAGATTTAGTATAACTAGAAGTGGTGAAAATGTCTGACAGTGAGTCATCAATGAGTCACATACACAGTTATCTAATACATGACTCTCAGGCAACAAACTAGACTCTATAACTAGGCTATAAAATTAATTTGAGAAAATGGTCCCGGTGTAATTCGGAAAACAAATAATTAAACTTCGGGGAAAGAAAAAAACAGACAAAAGAAATCTAAAAACTACATGTATCTGTTAGCCTTAAAACAAGTTGTAATAAGCCCTTCATATAATAGGGGGCAGTCTGGGTGGGGCCAACTTGATATACCACAAAATGTTAACCCGATTCTTAAAAAGTCCGCTTGACAATTGTTTCCCCTTCAAGATATCTATAACAAAAGTAGATCTTCGGATTAAAAAAAAAAGGCAAAGCAAAGCAAACATAATATATTTTGTGAAATTCTAATCCATTAACCATCTGACCTTCCTGCGCTCTTCCAAATATACAGAGGTGCTGAGTGTTGTGACCCATGTCAACTTTCCCATGAATATTTTAGTGTCCTGCTGATGTCACCAGGGGTTGTCAAGCACCTATAAAAGGGGGAACTCTGGACGAAAGACTCCCAACCTTTTTACCAACCACCTTTTGTCCCAGCGGTACTTTTCTCTCCAGCATTTCTTCTTTTCGGCGCCATGGTGAGTTCGTGGGCTCTCCTTCTCGCAGCCACCTGCTGCTGTGCCTCCATGTGGCTCAGCCAAGCAGAGGACTCCTCATTGGAGACGCGCTCATTGGATTTCACGGTGAAAAATCAACAGGAAAAAGATCTGGTGAGAAATATTGATGATGATGATGATGAAATATTGAGGTAAAACACTATACTAGAGCGTAATTTCCCCTCATTTAAGCTATCATATTATTCCTGGATGTCACACACCCATTTCACCGCACAACTCATAACCTTAATAATGTGCTGAAGAATCCTTTTTCGATCTAAAAGACATGGACAATCATGCTTGAATCAGAAAATACAAGATAAGCTAAAGTAGACAGATCCTCTGTTACCCTCCATTTCATTACTTTGCCATCTGACGTTCATCCGCTGCAAACCAGCGGTAACAACCGAATCCATTTAACTCCATGTCGACCATGTGGTCATTCACTTACTCTCACATTCAGATGGAAATGTGGGAATACTTCAGCTCGTCACTGAGATCTACCTCTTCAAATCCGATGGTTATAAACCTCCAGAAGCAGTATTTTATTTTAAACTTTGAAAAGTATTTAATTTCTTCTCAATATTTTGAGCTTAATATACCTTTATGAAACCTGTTTTAACCTCTTCGATTTGGTGTAGCTTCTTGGCTTTTTTTTTATGGGGGGGCTGTCATTAAAGATAATCCTTTATGGCTCCGCAGTGGGGTTTTTGGATTTGTTACACATATTTAAATATTTTGGCTTCACTGTTTGACTGTTGATCTGCTAGTCAGTTGTTATTTTTATAATTATAATTTCAAATGTTTAATTGACACAGATAGATGCTTTGCAAGAAGTCTTGGAGAAGCTGAGGAGCAAAGAGATGCCATCAGAAAAGAAGCTCGGCTGGCTGCCCTCTGTGAGTCCAACACATGAACAAACACGCACACACACAAGCACAGACACACACATGGATACACTAGTGCTTAATATGTACTGTTTTCATGTGTCCAAACCAAGGTAAGTGTTGACTTGTACAAAACATCTATAACATGAAAAATATTGTCAAATTGTGATAGAAATGTGTATTCATCTTTTTTCTTTATGGTTTTAGTGTGACGCTGGAGAACCTTGCGCCGTGCGTAAAGGCGCACGGATTGGCACGCTGTGTGGCTGCCCACGTGGAACGTCCTGTAACTTTTATGTGCTCAAATGTTTGTGAGAGAGCAAAAAGAAAGAAAAGAAAGAAAAAGAAGGAGAAATGGAAATAACGAAAAAGGATTTGAGGAGCTACTGTTGATAAAAAGTTGCATTAAAATGCAAAGTTGTTTGAGATTAACACGTTTTGTATAAATGTTGGCTGGGAAGGTTTTGACGTTGTTGTGTGTCTGCCTGTTCATGACACAGGATGGAATTGTGGGTTTGTAGCGTCCCTTTATTGACACGTGATGGACTCTTGTTTTTATTTTTTTATCAAATGTGTTTCTGTCCATTGTTTTGGTTGCAATAGAGGCTACTCTTGAATTGATTTCTACAATAAATTTGTATTAGGAAAGAGCCGTTAAATAAAGTATTTCAAGTCATAGACCATATACACAGATTATACAGTGTTTGAAGAGTGTCAAAGGTGAAGTCAAAGTCCGCCAAAATATCACTTGGGATAAATAAACTGCACAATATTGAAAAGTTCCCTGGTAGGAAAATGCATCTATCTTATTAACTATATTTAATGGGCAGTTCTATAGTGTTTGTTTTTTAATGTGAAATTATATATTTATTTACTGTGAAATGTTGGGTAATTTTTTAATTCATAAGTGAAGGTAGATTTAGAATCAAAGCACACAAGGCATCCATTGGATACATAATAAAAAATGAAACTTGAATAATTGACACAAGTTGTCAGCAATTTTACAAATGCATTAATAATCATCCATGATCTGCTGCTTATCCTGGACTCAGAAAATGTCCCCTCCCAGAAAATCCAGGGTCCTCCATGCTGCGAGGCTGAAGCGTTAACCACTTTGCCGCTTGCATCAATATTATTCTCATTAATTAATGTCAAAATCTTCTTGTCATGGCAACTGGATTTAAACTTCTTCACTTGAAGACCTTTCACCCCTCAATCGAGAGGCTTCTTCAGTTCTGTTTTTGTGCGGCATCATGTCTGTGGAGGTTCTCAGTCATCCGGGTCGTGGTGAATTCTTGTTGAAATCAGAACTGAAGAAGCCTCTCGTATGAGGGGTGAAAAATCTTCAAGTGAAGAAGTTCAAGTCCAGTTGCCCCGACAAGAAGACTTCGACAACAATTCACCATGACGTGGATGACTGAGAACCTCCACAGACATTAGTTAATGCATTTCATAAAAAACAAAAACAATGGTAAATAGTCTCCACTAACATAGCACTTTCACATCTTGTGGATTTCAAAGACCAGATAGCATTCGTCCTTTAACAAACACACACACACACTGATGGAGGCAGAACTGAAACGCAATGGGCGAACCAGGCCATCGGGAGCAACTCGGGGGTTCAGTATCACATCATCAAACTCACTGGAGGAGCAGGGAACTGACCCTCTGATCGGAAGGCCACCCGCTCCACCAACAGAGTCACAGCTGCCCCCCATGTCCAATATCAAGCATCCTCAGTCAACTGGACACAAGTAATAATGCTAAAACTACAATATCTCTCAGTAATTTTTTTAAATTAGGTATACCATAGTCAGTCATATGGTTGTATGTCTCTATACATGGCCCTGTGATTGACTGGCGACCAGTAGGGCTGACCAGTCTTGCCAAATCCCTGCAACTCTGACAGAGAAAGAATGAAAGAAATACAGAATGTAGCTTAAGTATACTTATTGAATGAATGAACTTATTGAATGAATGAATGAATGAATGAGGGGAGAACAGTTTCAGGGGTTCTTTGTGATAGAAGAATTTCATCCAGAATGAAAGGAAAGGTTTACAAAACAGTGGTGAGACCAGCGATGCTGTATGGTTTGGAGACAGTGACACTGACCAAAAGACAGGAGGCAGAGCTGGAGGTAGCAGAGATGAAGATGTTGAGGTTCTCTTTGGGAGTGACAAGGATGGATCGGATCAGGAATGAGTCCATCAGGGGGACAGCTCATGTTATATGTTTTGGAGAGAAGGTCAGAGAAGCCAGACTGAGATGGTTGGGTCATGTACAGAGGAGGGATAGAGACTTTATTGGTAGGCGGATGCTGGAATTGGAGATGCCAGGCAGGAAGTCTAGAGGAAGACCAAAGAGAAGATTTATGGACGTAGTGAGAGAGGATATGAAGGTAGTTGGCATGAGAGATGAGGATACAGAGAATGGGGTTAGATGGAGAAGGTTGATTTGCTGTGGCGACCCCTGAAGGGTAAAGCCGAAACAAAAAGAAGAAGATTGAATGAATGAATGAATGAATTAGTTGGGTTGTTTTTACCAACTATCACCGATTTCGCAAAGTGTCACTTGAAACCATGTCACAGGGCCCCCACAGCCGTTGACAGTTGTCAAAAATGCATCAATCTTATTTGGTAGGAACAAGTTGATTATGCTGTGTGCACAAGAAGACTACCCCCTTTCCTGCAGGTAAACTGACTTGCATGTGCACGAATATAAAAATCATCCTCTCGTGAGATAGAAAACTTGTGAGCTCGTTCGTATGTATGCACGCAGAAAAATGCATGAAAAGATAATATTCAAGGGGAGGAATTTTCCTCAGGAATTAAAAAAAAAACCCAAAACAAATCGTCGCCTTCCTGCTGCAGGGGATCAATAATTCAGATTCTTTCCATGCGTCACGCATTCCTGCACGCTCGCCGTCCGTCATCTCCGCACGAAAAGGCGCCGTCAGGAATTTATATATTTATTTATTTTTTAGTTATTTATTTATCTTGGAAATGACATCACACCCGAACTGCAACTTTCCAACATGGCGTCCAGCCGGCTGCTGGCGAGGGAGGTCCGGGAGGAGCCGAGACGCGCCGCCGCCGCCGCAAACCCACCCCGCTGCCCGCAGAGACACTCGATGCTCATCGTGGTGGGGCGGACGGCGGCTGAGCCCGGGTGGACGGGACACATCAACGCGGACATCGAAAGAGGTATTCCTCCCGCGGCATCACCCGGGCTTATTTATTTATTTATTTATTTATTTATCTATTTATTTATTTATTTATTTATTTTATTATTGTAAATATCGGGTGATTTAAAATAAATAAAATGAGATGCGGGGGGTGGCAACTTAAGCATAATCACCCAGTGATTTTCACCTTTATGTATGATCTAATACACCCGCTGACCGCGGATGCGTCATCCGGCGGCACCTCTCCATCAGCACCACCGTGTCCTCCCGGGCGTTTTTTTTGTTTTTGTTATTGTTTTTTGTGACCTATTGTTTTATTCAAAATTGAAGACATCCATGCACGCCTCCCAGGTGTTTCATAAGAAGCCGCGAGGGCGTTTTCTTTTCGGTCGACGCGCTTTCATACGTCGCGTCTCCGCGCGCCGCCGTGGATTCCGGCCGTTGGATGCGGGAGAAGCGGTGCGTTTGGGAGCGCAGGCCGTTTCACGCGGGCAGATGCTGTGAATTTTTGGTTTCGAGCGTGGGGGCCACCAAATACTGTCAAGGGATTAATATCGAACTGATTATTACATCGTTTCAAGATCCAGATCCCACAGGGGCGTAACCAGGGATTTGGGCCCCATGAAAAGAAAGCTGACTGGGCCCTTAGATTGAAATAAAAGAGGAGGGGAATCGGTTGAGAAATGTTTCCAAAACAAATAAAGATAGTGTTGTGATTACTTTGTAAATAAAATCCATCGGTCATTATGCTAACTTCTTTTGTCAGCATTGTAGTTTCTATGAGGGGCCTCTCCAAGCACCTGTCAATCACAGGCCCCTATAATCCTTCTCCTTATTCCCCCCTGTTTGGTCCCCCGTGTCCGGATCCTGATGTACATTTATTCATTCATTATCTATACGGCTTATCCTGCACTCAGGGTCGCAGGGGTGCTGGGCGAGAGGCGGGGTTCACCGTAGACTGGTCGTCTGTACATCACCAAAATTGAGTTCTTCAGGTGATCCTGTTCTGCACCGCACATAAAATAAGTTGGGAGATATTAAATTGAAGAGCGGATAAACTAAATTATGAACTTTCGGGTTAAACAACACCAAATAAGCAAGTGTCGCCTTTTGCCGGAGGCAACCGCTGATGTTTGAAATGTTCAAGTTATTGTTATCATTTTAATGTGATTAGAGCTCCTGTGCCATAATTCCAGTTAAACCCGAAAACAAACTAAGTCTCTATGTTGCTAAATAGTCATTTTTTCATTTGCCAGCCAGTGAAGATAAAATGATAAAATCAAAAATGATGCATATCTTACCAGGTTACTCAGCCAGCAATGGACATCTGTCCCCTCATACTTTTAAGAGTAATTAATAAATCAAATCAACAATGAAGCTGAGAGAGAAAGAATATTAATCACTATTGTGTCCCGGGAGATCCATTTAGCCAACCATCAAAAAAACACTTTTTCACAAACAAAGAAAAATACCCTGCAAATGTACTGTAATCCTGTGTGTTTTCAAATGTTTAAAATTCCTAAATAGTTTTATACTTTAATTTAATGAAAATGACAAAATTGAAATGGTTATTACACTGTGTTTATTTTTGTGTTGTTTTTTTAATTAATGTATTTTTTAAATAGTGTTATTTAGGATATCAGAAAAGTAGTTGTAGTGCAAATATAATATAGGCTCAAGGGGGATACATGGTCTTCTCCTTGAGCTGGTCCCAAGCCTGGAGAAATGCAGAGGGTTGTGTCAGGAAGGGCATCAGAGGTAAAACTTGCACACAAAAAAAACATTCAAATGGGGAAGAAGACTTCGACATGTGCAAGCAGGTTGGAACTAGTAGAAGAAAAGTTTCTGTTGAGACAAAAAAAGGGGCATCAGCGTGTAAAGGAAAGGCATAGAAGACGGTGGTCCGACCAGCGATGAGGAAATTGAGGAAAAGACTGCAGGCGGAGCTGGCAGTAGCAGAGATGAAGATGCTGAGGTTTTCTTAAGGTGAGATGGAGGGATAGGATCAGGAATGAGTCCAAAAGAGGGACAGCACATGTCCGATGTTCTGCAGATAAAGTCAGATGGAAGAAGGATCATGAGGATCTAGGTAGAAAGAGACCCAGAGGAAGACCAGAGAGCAGATTTATGACTGGATGGAAAGAGGACAGGAAATAAGTTGCTGTGAGGGAAAAGGATGCAAACAATCGGGATAGATGGAGGAAGAAGATTTGCTGTGGAGACTCCTGAGGGAAGCAGCCCATAGATGAAGGAGAAGAAGAAGACGTTATAGTCCAATGATACAAGTTAAGCATTCTTAAAATTGAAACGTGAAGTGGTGTAGAGAACTGTGTCTAATGTCTCCAGGTATTCGCTCGTGGGATGTGGACTGGAAGTCCTGTAATCTGAACCTTCATCTTCAAGAATTCTTCTCCCATCACACTGCGTCGTTCAAGGCAGCCGGTAGGTGCCCAAACCATTTGACCTGCCATGGCCCATGAAATCCCCTCACCGTGGTAACCTGCCAGCTTGGCTGGTCTGGGCTTCTCAAGGAAGGAGGGAAGGAAGGAAGGAAAGTGGTGGAACGGCTGTTGCGATTGTTATAGATGGGTGGACCCTCTGGCCAGAAAACAAAAGAGCGCCACAACCAGGCTTTGCCTCGCTCTCATTGTATGTTACAGTTGTTTCAGTCGGAGGAGCTGGAGATGATCAGGCATCGGGACACAAACATCGCAGTCAGAACTGTGGGAAGAGACAACAACAGGCACTTTGTTGCAGAGTGGAGAACGTGGCAGTGTGAAGGGATTCATGCGTGGGATTAATCTGACATTCAGTGAATGTACATCAGTCTCTTTTGATTGTTATTTAACCTTCAAAAATGTGTTTGAGGTAAACGCTACAGTGGTAATATACAGATTGTACCCATGTACTGAGACTGATTGAAATGAATTACAAGCAAGTACTTGGAAGGATATTTTAACTGTAAGATAAAATCACAAAACTTATAATCACAAAGGAACAAACCGAACGCCTCCAACAGTTTCTAACTGAAACCGGGGACAAAAAGACTGTTTGTTAACAGTGTGGATCAGCAGCATGTGATCACTGTCACTAGCAGGTAAGCAGGTCTTCAAGTTTAAGCTTTTTTCTGATGACTTAATGTCTTGATATTCTAATTTATTAAAAGGTTAGCGTATTTGTAAGAGTTAAATTAAGGAAAATTTAATATTGACTGGCGTGCAAATAGAAAACACTACCTCGAGTAGCAGTGCAAAACTATTAATACGGAAATGTCATGGAAATTTCATTCTCTACCCACCCGATTGACCAAAGTTATACTTTACACTCGATCATTGTTTTAGTTTTGTTATTGACAAGGATTGTGGCTGATCAGACGGAAAATTTGTCTTACAGTACAGGAAAAGGTGATCCATCCAGTCACAATAACATAGCACCATTGCAGTTTTTCCGGCACCTTCATTTTTGCTGTCGATCCACATCCATGAGGCTTTGCAGTGAAGTACAGCACCGCAGTGTCATTTAGTCTAATTGCGTTGTGATATCTACGGCAGGATGAGGTCAAGTCCAAGTGGTACATGAGCTTCCCCCTCCTTCCTAACCTGAAAGAGACAAGTAGCCATTAGTTGGAATCTGAGCCACTGGCTTTGTGTCCTCAGACGTTCATCCAGTTCTCCTCTCTTCTCCAATGCTGACTGAGTGAACTTGGCATCTCGTCCTCAGTGAGGCTCCCTTACTCAGCTGTTCCACTCGTCTTCCTTCCTCTTTCATTCACTCAGGATGACCCTTGCTCAACAACCCCCACCCTACCCTCACCCCACTTTCACTATGACTTTTCAGACCTCCTGCCTTACTTTGCTTCAGGCGTCTTGCTTCACTCCTCTGACTTGTTTCCAAACTGTCTCGGTGGTGACTGACTGTGTTTTAGCTTCCTGTCCTGAGTTGCCTCTCTGCTTCCTCAGGGCAGAAGTGTCTTCGTCACAGCACCAAAGTGTTGGACACTCAAGTGCTCATCAGTCCATCTCAGGAACAGGTCCTCTCAGAGGTGAGGGTTTAAACCCGGTATCTGTGGACACCCATTGAATTTAAATGATTTTCACAAACATTGGAACTCCCAAACAAGGTGAAAAGATTTCTTTAAGGTGTTTTTTGTCATTATAAATCAATTTTTTGCTCATTTTCAATCTTATCATCCATCCGGCCACATATACAGACAAACAGCTATTTGCGCACGCGCTCATTCGGGGCAATTTTCACGATTGCTTTCCAATTACCCTGCTGCATGTTTTTTGGACCATGGGAGGAAACAAGCGCAAACACGGGGAGAAAATGCAAACTCCACACAGAAAGGTCCCCTTGTCAGAATCAAACCAGAGTCGTTCGTGCTGTGAGGCGGTGAAGTGCTAACCACTGCGCCACCGTACCGCCCTCAATGTCATCATTTCAGATAATTTGCTTATTAATATTCATGTAGTTTCATTTAATTTATAACTAATTACCAGAATGACATCCACTTATACCGGTGATTATAGCTTTCAGATGATTTTGGGGTATTTTCAACTAACATCTGACCAGTAGCAATGATTTTGGAGTAAATTTAAGGCAGGACACATTTATTATATTGTCATTTTTATGCTATTTCTTTCACAGCTGTTTGCAAAATTCATGGCAAAGCATATGGAGTTGAATGATATCAAAGAATAAAATCCCATTTCCTGTCCGTCTTACCTGGCCAGGTATTTGCTCTGTTGTCCTGTGAATCAGCCCATAAGCTGCTTATCTTGGCTGGCCAGACCGCGGAGGGTAGCGGGGACCTTCTGTTTCACCGAGGACTGTTCTCACCGAACCAGCTGAAACAAATAATAACAGAACAGGTGCTGTAAACACATGTTTTACACTTGGAATGTTTACTTTCTTGATAATGCAGATTCTTATCTAATTGATAAATGTGGAAATGAAACCTGCCATATAAAGAAAAGGGGCTCATACATACTGGGCAGAATATTTTTTATCAGCCCTAATATGCATAAGCAATACAGACAAATGTTGGAGATTTGTAGTGAAAAGCAATTCACTCAAGGAAAAACATGCAAAAAAAAATCAATGAAGTGAGTAAAAATACAAAATAATGAATGGGAAGACATACATGTAAGCCTCTTTGTCCTTCAAAGTTATAGAGGTAGAAACTCATATTATTGTGGAAGTATGCACGTGACTGGATTCTGGCCTTTTGTAAATTGTGCAGTTCTTTGCAGGCCGATGTTGATACTGAAACTATGGTAATGTTATCTCAGCTGATTAAATGGCCTGTCCAGTAAGTGAAACTATTTTGGCCTGCTGAGGAAATGCTCTGTCTTTAGTTCCTTGATGAAGATCCCTCTGCCTCCGCAAAGTTCAGCCTGACTCTCAGCTGCCCCAACATTGGCCAGTGGAAGGAGACTCTTTTGGGAAACCAGCCCGTTGAGGGTCCGTTCACGCTCCGCATCAATCCCCCAGAGGTGCTGCCGGCCATGGCTGCCCTGGGGGAGTTCAGCTCCCTCGTCTCGAGCACCCTCTGCCCCACGTCGCCATTCGAGCTGCTGCCCCCTCCCTCCACGGTGGGCTTCCTCAAGCTGTCCCGACCCTGCTGTTACGTGTTCCCCGCCGGCCGCGGTGACTGTGCCTTCTTCGCCGTGAACGGGTTCACGATGCTGGTGGACGGAGGATCGGACGCTCAGGCGTGTTTCTGGAAGCTTGTTCGCCACCTCGACCGAGTGGATGCAGTCTTACTGACCCACATTGGGACGGAAAACCTCACTGGGGTGAACACTTTCCTGGAGAGGAAAGTTGCAGAACTGGAGCTGGGCTCTGATGTCAAAGGTAAGAAGCAAGAACTTGATAGAATCTCATTCAGTCATGAATCGTTGTGAGAAAATTGACTTTGCATTAGTGTGTTGATCTTTGTCTGTGTGTGATGTGTCCCAACAGAGGACCCGTCCAAGAGGTTGATCTCCCCTGAGCTTGGAGTTGTATTCTTTAATGCCCCCATCAGGCTGCACGTGGAACAGCATCCCTGTGAGTGATGCTGATTGGTAACTGCGGGGATTTTTGTCAGGGAGAATTGCTGACGATAAGGCAAAGAACATAAAACTAATTGAATTCATGATAATGTAAATGAAACCCGATCAATGTAGGAGTAGTCAATTTTTAAATGTCAATATAATTTTTCAGATACAGCATTATACATGAAGTACCAATATCTTTTTAATAGCAGTAGAAATCAAGTAACTAAAAATGATCTTTTTGTTAATTTTCATGCATGTCACAATAAGTGAAAAAAAATACTTTTCTACTCTTTTTGACCTTTTTAAAAAAGAAAGTCTTATCAGTGCATCATTGCCGAAAAATCGTTACCTAATGATTTTTGACTATCTACCATTTCACTTGGTGGTCTTGAATAACGTAAAAACCCTGAAGAAATGGTATCAAGCGTTTTCAAGTTAATTTGCTTAACTACAATGTAAATATCATCTTCGTTAATGAGTAAATAATGTATAAAATGGTACACCACTTAATGCTTTTAGACACAGTACTTAACTAGTTATTAACTGTCATTTAACGTTGGCCCCCCCATGAAATAAAGTTACTGTAGGGACTGAGGAGGACGGATAGGATCAGGAATGAGTTCATCAGGGGGACGGCACATGTCAGATGTTATGGAGATAAAGTCAGCCTGAGATGGTTCGCACATGTACAGAAGAGGGATAATGAAGATTTAGGTAGACAAATGCTGAGGTGAGTTCTGCCAGTCGGGAGGCCTCGAGGAGAGGGCGAGATGGAGGCTCATTTTCAGAGTTGAAAGAATCATGTTTAAGTCTTTATGTTCATGTCTTTTTGACTGATTTCCTTCCCCTTAAAACATTTGCAATCTTAGCATGACTTGAGAAAAAGTTCTTGTTCATACAGAGCTTTTAGTCAAATGTCAGTGAAAGGAAAGAAAGAATCAGTGTTCTGCCCATCACATGCCATAAAACTATGTAGGTTGGAGCCTTACATGCTCATTATTTTGTGTTAAGTAATGCTGCCTCTCCATCTGTCCTCAGGTGTGGACAACGTAATGAATAGCACACACCAGGCATCTGTCACTGTGAACTTGTTAAAGAAGTTAGACATCAGACCGCAGCCAATGTTCCGAACGCAAGCGGCCCCCATCGAGCCGATCACTTTGTTCCAAAAGATGGGAGTGGGACAGTTGGATTTATACATCCTCAGCCCCAGCAAGAGCAGCCAGGAGTACCAGGCGTTCATGCAAAACTGGCCCGATGGGTCGCTGTCAGCATCCAAACCCCAAACCCTCCCTCTTACGGCTCTTAGCTCAGTGTGTGCGCTTCTTGTGTGGCACCCGGCGTGTCCCCAGGAGAAGGTGGTCCGAGTGCTGTTCCCTGGTATAACACCACAGGCGAAGCTGCTGCAGGGCCTTGAGAAGTTGAAGACCGTGGCCTTTCTCCAGAAACCCACTGTGACCACAGGGGACCTGGAGAAGCTGAGCGAGGACAAAAACACCAAAGGGATAGAGAGACAGGACAGCGGGAAATCAGCGGGGAAGGAGGCCCCAGCCAAACAAAGTAAAGACGGAAAGGGAGGGAAATTAGTGAACGGAGTAGATTCACGAGCGGTTGATAAAACCAAAAATAAAGAGACGGCTGGAAAGCAGAAACCAACGTTTACCGAGAAGGGTACTTTGAAGAAAGGAGGTGTCAAGGATGGCAAGAAGGAAGGAAAGGCAGGCGGCAGAGAAGAGAACAGCGGCATGAAAAATGATTTGGGGAAAAAAGAAATCCACCCATCCAAACCAAAGAATGAAAATAAAACAAAAGTCATAAAGGAAGCAAAGAATGACTCCAAAACGGCTGCCAGAAAAACAAGGAAACCATCTGGAAAAGAGGCAAATGAGGGCAAAAAGGTACATTCGAAGTCTAACTCGCCAGATCACAATGTGGCAAAACCCAACAACAGAACGGAGGTGGAAATCCCAGAGCGTCCTGATACTGAACAGCAGAATCAAAGGGAGGAGAAAAGGCCAGAGGGCGACCCCTGCGGCTCCAAAACGTCAACCCCCGAAGACATGATGGCTGATTTTCTACGGCTCGGGGAGGATACGGAAAGAGAAGAAACAGCAGGTACAGCTAATCAGACAAGCAGTAATACCACGAATGACATAAGCGCTGAAAGCAAACAAACGTGTAATGAAATTGCTGATAGGCCAGTTGGAGACACTGTAAGTGGTGCAGGTGTTGCGGCAGCAGGGGGTGGTGAGAATGGACTGCAGGAGAGTTCTGGGAATGCAAAGGTGCCTGAGGGAGCTGTAACCAAATCAGTAAAGGTTGTGGGTTTCCCATCACCTTTGAACAAGGGGTCGAACGATGAGTGCACCGTTGAGTTTGACTTGACCCCGACTGAGTACACTCTCCTGGATGGGGCTTTAAAGAACAGCCCTCCCTCGCGATCCTCACAAGAGAATCAGGCTCCCATCAGCCCCGACGAAGAAACCGTGGGGCCCTCCTCTCCCAACTCACGTCCCAACAGTGCCGGCCATACTCCTTACTGTCTCTCCCCAGATGATGTGTGGTGCAACAAGGCCACTCTAGGTAGGTTACAAGCCCAGATGGGTAATATAGAACCAACTGATATCGCGAGGCAAAGTGAAGGACAAGCCAAAAGTGCACCGGAAAGCCACACAAATCCAAAAGAGAAGCACCTAAGTTTTCTCTCTCTGGGGCCATTAAAGGATGGAGCCTCTGACCCCTCTCCCTCTGTGGCAACCACCACAACCACCACCACACTCTCCATGCCAGCAGAAGTGAGCTCTCCTCAGTCCACAGAGGTCGATGAATCACTGTCCATGTCCTTTGAGCAGGGGCCAACTGCGGGCAGCCAAAGAGAGGCGGAGGACCCCGTTCATCCCTCTCATGCCAATGGAGGCCACTTTGTGGGGATGTCTTTACCCGTAAAGAAAACTCATAGATCTTTAAGTTCAGAGATGGGACGTCCTCTGGCGCCAAACACCCTTCAGTTTGAGGCCTCGGCTCATGACGTGGACCTATGTTTGGTTTCCCCTTGTGAGTATAAGCATTTCAAACTGCCAGACTCAAGCTCAGGTGCCAGTGAGCCCAACAGAGGTGCCTTCGGTCTACAACAACATGGCAACAACAACAATAACGTCAAGGACATGTCGCCCAGCGACTCGAACGCCCCCGTATGCATGGAAGACTGCCCATCCACAACTGCCGATGGAGTCTTGGACTCTGATGAAGACGAGTCGTGCAGTGAGCCGTCTGAGTCCCCCCATGACATGCACAGCCGTCAGACGCTGCCCCCAGACCCTCCTCCAGCCCCGCTCAGGGATAGTCCACCCCCGCCTCCACATCCTGACGTCTCCATGCCCGTTCCTCAATCTGACTCAGAGGCTAACGGGAAGAGAGTTAAGTCTACCGGCGTGCGTGGGAAAAAAACACCTGGGGTGAGTTAATTGACTCAGCAAAAGATATGTATTCATAATTACGACAAAATTGTATTCTGAGCGCAACCCTGAGTCAATGGTGTTTGGAAAGCATTTGTTTTGTTACTTGTTCCTGGGTAAACAGAAAGCGCTAATGCAGAAAAATCAAAGATACCACAGTGACGTTAGCTCATACAGCAGGAAAGTGAGCCAACAGTTTTGGCATCATAGATACTAAATAGTTTAGATCAAGTGATTCATTAAATTGTTTTCATTAAAATTGACTGAAACACTATCTGGATTATGTTGGTGATTCAGGGAAGACAAAGGTCAACATTGATCATTTCGTGACGGTGTAAGGGAAATTAAATTACTCAGATAATGCAGTTTTGTTCATCCCTTAAGTTCCACCAATGCTTAACTACAACTTCATTTTTGTTGGTACTCTAATTTGACGTTTTTTTCAGTAATAATTTTTCAAATATAAAACTATAAAAATAATTAGTGCTTGTAATCAAGCCTCAGCAACAAATTGATTAGATGATAAGAGATGTTACTCTGACTTTATATATTGGTTAGCATGAAACTCAACAGATTGACACTTTTAACTCTCTGAAAATCTTATCTTGTAATCATTTCAAATAGACAAAGAGTAGGATAGCGGTGACATTATTGAACAGTGCATCATAAAAAGTATTATCTATGTATGTATGTTTAACCCTGAAGAAATTTAAATGTAGCTCACCTATAATGTTAAAAGCATTACAACTATTGCAGTTTGAACGGTTGCTCGGTATCTGTTTGCACCCCAGATAATTTAACCTTGCATCAAACTGAATTTCAACAGGCTACTGAGGGCCCCCAAAGGTCGGGCTCAGGGAAAAACAAGACAGGCAGCCAAAGTGGAGTTGCGAAGGGGAAAAAGGGCGCTGCTGCATCTTCATGCACGCCTTCCACCAGCACTTGTTTAATACCGGCAAAATCCTCAACCAGTTCAGGTGTGGGCCATAAATTCTCAATTTTGCCTTTTTTTATCTCTCTCTGTGTATTTCCTGTATTCCTTCCCTTGTTGTCTTGGTAACAGAGGTTTGTCCTCCTCCATCACAGGCTCTAAGTCCAACTCTGCTGATGAAGTCAGTGTGTTCGTGGACCTAGCCTACATTCCCTCTGGAGCCTCATCTGCAACTGTCAATGTTGACTTTTTCAAATCTGTTCGTTCATCCTGCTACATCATCAGTGGTGACAGCGTAGAGAGGGAGGAGCTGGTGAAGCATACGCTGGACGCTCTACTTGAAGGCAAGCTATCCTGGCTGGACCCGATGCAGGTAGGAACAGACATTAACCGCATAATTTAGGCATATCAACTATGTGGTTGTATCTAATACTGCAGTGATTCCTGTGCTAAACCATCACTTAACCACAGCTTGCATTATTTTGTTGTAAATATAAGCAGCCCTGGCTGAAATCTTTTATTCTTACTTCAATGATTGAGATTGAAGATTGAATACATGATTGGGATTTAGTATTCCATGCTGATGCACAAGAGCATTTACATCTTATTATAACAGGGTACCTGGGTAACTAGAAGTAATTTTATCAGTTAGCAAACATCAATTGACATCTGGTATTTACCTTGGCAGGTAGATAAAGAACAAGAGAACACCAAGTACACGATATTAAACAACACAGCTATTACAAGCCCAGCGGCTCTGGAATAAACCAGAGTCGCTATTATACTCACAGTAATTGTAAATGGGATTTATTTTTGCCAACCCGAATTGAAGCTTGGTTTTAAATATTTTTTATGTTTCTAACATTCTTCAACTTCCAAAATCCATTAACAGAGAACAGGAAGTTTATAAGATAAATGATGTTTAGACATAATAATATAAACATGAAGTGAATATCATAGCAGAGGGCCTGTGAAGCTGTTTTTCCTAAATATTACAGACTGATTGTGATACCACCCTTCAGAAACTGCTCATTATATTTCATCTTCTGAGTTTATTTAGAAAAATAACTGTGCCGAACATGGAAAGAACTTTGGCACTGACTCTAGATTTTCCAAATGCATTTTTGTAAGCGTGAATCGAGTTTCAACAGCATGGAGCTGCAGCCTCAGAGATAACTAATGGTCAAATGCACAAAATTCTGCAATTGCAGGTGACGGTGATCCCAACCTATGAGTCTGTGTCGATGCAGGACTGGTACCAGCAGACGCTGGAGAAACAGAAGGAACTGGGAATCATTGTCCTGGGATCCAACAGCACTGTGGCCATGCAGGATGAGACTTTTCCCGCCTGCAAGATAGAGTTCTAGGGACAAAGACCCAAAGATTAGGAGATACAGCAATTAAGGGTGGGGCAAAATTGTTGCTAAAGAGGCAAACGTGCGATTGGGAAAGAAAGTTAAAGACAGAGAGCTGGATTGTGATGCAAATATGTAAAAGACCACAACTGAGTCTGTAATTAGATGGGGTGCTATCCTTGTCCCATTCAACTTTTTTGGGGGGGGGGGTATTTTTGCACTTCAAGAGCTGGTTTTCAAGGGAGAACATTCTTGTGGGGCAACGTTGTGGGGATTTTTTTCCAATGATGCTGCGCAAAACAGGCGAGGAGACCAAGTAATGGCGAGAAGTGTAGTTGCACATGAAAGCAAATGATTAAGGGGAGAGAGGAGAGGTGGCACACAGGCGGGGAGAGCCACAATGTGAAGGATTGTTTTCTTACACTCTAGACTGAATGAATTTAAAAGGTCAAACGAAACATCAGTCGATCGTAGGAAGGTGGAAGCTTCATTTTTGACGTAATGAAAGGTGCCGTTGCGTTTGTTAATTTCCCAGATTTGGATCAGCACAGAAGATGTTCACGCTGTGAAAAAAAGGTATTGCATTTTGCCCTTAATCACATTCACAGTGTGTAGTTAGGTGTGTGTCGTGAGCGCCGTAAGCAGAGTGTGATGTGAGCCGTGACGTGTGTCGTTCCCGCTTGTACACGTGTTGTTCCACTGTGGCTTGAACTCCAGAACTGTGCTGAGTGAAGTGACTCGCGGCAATATTGTGACGAGAAAGACTGTCCGTCATTAGTAAGTGATAATCGCCCGCTGAGTCTGCAATTTCTTAATATGAGCAAAAATCTGTCGGCTGGGATTACAGTGCGAGATAAAATTAAATCGCATTTCAGCATGCATTGTATTTAGAATGGTACCGTAATTGTAATCCATTTCAAGTGCTTGCAATCATACTAATCAGAAATCAGACAACAAATGCTTTCGCATTTATATGTTCAATATCACTTTTAAAAGTTTAACTTGCTGTGATGATGTGCAATCTGTATATAGCAGTAACAGCTATAAAAAGTGATTAATACCTGGAACAAACGTATCATAATACAAACATCCCAGAGGCACGACAAATCACAGTAATGACCAGTTAAATCAGTGTTTCATTAGTTCTTTTCATGTAATGAGACAAATATAATGAAAAAACAACATCCAAGGCCAGAAAAAAGCAGATTTTTTTTTTTTTTTCCAATTTAGTTTCATTATCAACACAAAAAAAACGACATTTAAAATTGCTGCCGCACATTGTACTTGGCACTGCAATTTAAAAAAATGTTCCAAAAAGATAATTTAGGGGGGAATCATGTAAATAGAATAATTAATACATTTTAGAAGCGTTCTGAATTTTCATGTTCAAAAAACTATGAATAGGGCAAATGATCCACTGATTGCTTATTGTTCTACTTTAAAGATTTGTTATTGTGCAATTTCCTGAGTTGTTTTTCGGAAAAGGGTCCGTTGACATGAAACAAAGTTCAGGAAAGCTGAATGATATTCATTAGAGGGCAGACCTTCGACTAGACATCTGTCACTTTTCTTGAGAGATGAATGGAAAAGTCTGCAAAAAAGGGAATATTTTTATGTGAATGAAAAAATCGTGTTCCACTGTTCAATTTGCTGTTCTGTGTTCAAGTGAATGTTATTGATGAGAAACCCAGCAATATGTTTCATAGACAGGGTCAACTGATCGCATCATCGAGGCGAAGATGATACCGACAGATACATGATCAGATAATGTTTTTCAAACAACCTGAGATAAACTGGAAGTTCTGGTCCCTTCGCCGGCTGTGTGGCTCTGACTGAAGCTGCAGGTTGCCGAGGCCAAAACCTCGAGACACGTCAGACTGGCTTGACAGCAGTGAACCCACACCTCAACACCTTCTCCTCGAACATCTGAGCAGCCTATTAATCAAATGTCCCATTATGCCTCAAAGAAAGTGAAAAATTAATTTTTTGCATTCAGAATTCAACGGATTCTTCATTTAGCTTTGCATCAGCGCAGCTCCAAGTTCTGTGAAAGTAGCTACTGTAGTGTCTTGAAACTCATAGGTTGTGAAGAACATTGAGTTTTTTCTACATGGGCAACATGCAGTTTTGCACTCATGAATTGTACATTTTCTTTAATAGAATGGTAAATAAACACTGCTTTAAATGTATCAGGTCTTTAAATGGGAACTTCTCAACATTCACAAGGCAAAAGTGACAAAGTTTAAAGAGGAGTTACATATTAACCACTAGGGATTGATCTAAATATCTTCAAAAGGGAGAAAACACATGAGGAGGAAGAAATTAATTTTCTAAAAATCATGAAAGAACCTAAATGGCACCATTAGATATCCAAAAATGGGAATGGAATTATCTGTAAGGTGACTTTTCATACCGAAACAGATAACATGAAGGATACTGATGTTGACATAAGGGCTTCTGCATATTGTGCTAGTAATTATTACTCTGATTACTGCACAGATCATAATCTGAACAACGCGCTCCTAAAAGGAATGCCTCTCTATGGAGACGCATGCCGACTCCAGTGAGGATGAAACGGAGCCACTGAAAAACCCAATAATTATTTTTCAAAGTAAGTCTCTTAGGTGACTTGAGTCTCTTCTCATGTAATGGATTCCTCCTCAGACCAGCACTTTGTGTTTCCTGCTTTCCCATAAGACTGATAAACGTGAATGTTGCATACGGAGTTTCCTCAATACCAAAGCACGGGATTGCAAAGGCGCCACCAATCATTTCCCCTGCGCCTGAATGCTGCCGAGAAACAGTGTCACCTTTAAGATTTTTTTTTTAATTACGCAAACGCATTGTGTTAAGATATGTCCTGTCTGTGGCAAAAATGTAAATGTGTGTGTGTAATCAACCTATAATCTTTTTTCTTTAAAAACCCAATGATGTATGTGGGGTGAAACGCCTCACTTAGTTTGTACATGGAATCAATACAACCTCGACTGTTCCCTGTAACTTTCACCCGCACTGTGTTTCATCATCTGAAGGCTCCCAGACTGAATTACTAAACCGGACTTTGACAGCAAAATTGGATTTGAAACGACGGGACGACACTGAATGAACTGGAATTG
The DNA here is from genome assembly GCA_901007705.1 of Fistularia tabacaria. Lineage (NCBI taxonomy): Eukaryota > Metazoa > Chordata > Actinopteri > Syngnathiformes > Fistulariidae > Fistularia > Fistularia tabacaria. The sequence goes on along the minus strand of CAAKHD010005046.1, from coordinate 18,835 downwards.
TGTGTATGTGTCCTGCATGTGAAAAAAGAAAAGAAAAAAAAAAGCACTGTATGTTACTTCTTTCATGATATTCATGAGGAAAGAGAGCAGATATACCGATAGAATGGGATGTTGGGGGTCCCTTCACTGCCGAGATTAACAGTGAAAGCCTTTGGCTTCGTAATTGTCTGTAAGTACATGCAGCAGTAATAATGTCAAAATTTGAGGGTTGACAGTAACACATATAAAGAATAAAGAATGTGAATCACAACATCGCGACATATGAAGTTTCTTTTCTGAGCTAATGACCTTTTTCATGTTTTGTCTTGATCGATTGATCTCAGCAAATTGTAATTTTCAAGCAATATCTAACACAATATAATTACAACTTGCAACTCGCTTGCTTTTTAAGAATCTATTCATTTATTTAGATTTTAAAGTGATGTCTTATCAGTTTCCAAATTAAAAGCTGTTTAAGCAATAATTGCAGTTTAATAGTAACTTTTGATGGTTTTACTCGGCCATTCTGTGTAGATTCGATAGGGGTCATTTTTGGACTTTTTTTTGTGTGATTTTCCAGCATTCTGCCAAGAAGTTCCTTGGTTTGATTCGGAGTCTGTATGGGTTTCCTCCAGGTTTTCCGGTTTCCTCTGACTGTCTAGAAACATGCAGTAAGTTCACTGGAGACCCTCACTTTACCAGACATGTGAATGACAGAGCGAACGGTGGCGCGTCTCGATGCGTGGCCCTGTGATGGACCGGTGATCGGTCCAGGATAAAAACTAAAACTGCCCAACGACATCCGGGATGGGCTCCATCAACCTGCAACCCTGGGTGCAGGATAATCGGTAGAGACAAAGATTGAACAAGTGAATGATTTTCTTGATTTAAAAAGCATTTCCTTGTTCAATTTCTAGTGAATTGTTGTGGATTTATCAGTCTTGTTTTTTTTTTTTTTTTTTTTGCAGAAGGGGTGTTGGAGGGGAGGGGGTAAACCTGACAACTGATATAATTGAAGGTCACATCAGAGGTGAATTAACTTTTAGGCTCATTACGGGCTGGGAGAACCTGGTCATTGAGCACCGTGAAATTAACTGGAACCAAAAAGTGAACGTTATCTTAAAAAAAATGGTTATCTAATTTTCATGTTTCCATCTGTTTTGACTTATTAGGCCTTACCAAAATATTCTTTTGTATGGCCTCACTACCTCCATCTGTACTTTCCACTCTTATCCGTGCAATATTTATATTTGTACATTCTCCAGGACAACTTACTCACTCATTTTATTTTACCACCCACATCTCCCACTGTGCACCTGTTATTTCTATAACCATTCTCTACACTACGCATTTCTTTTGTTTGCTTTCCTACTTTTCAAATTTTGTTTTCTATTGTGTATATTGTACATGGTCTTGATCGTTTGTAGCAATACTTTTTTCTATCGTTATTATTTGCACACTTTTCTACCCGGTTACGCTGCGGTTACAGGAAGTGCTGAGATAGGCCCTTACAAAAGTCCAGGTTCATGCTTGGCAACGAGTATAATCCTTATTTAATCCGACCTGTGCACCTTTGAGATCAGGGTTGCAGGTACTTTCCCACAAATGCCACTAGATGTCAGTCATAACCCCAGATCGGTTTTATAACACATTACGGAGACTCATTATGGAAGGGATCATAATATACTGTTGCACAAGCGGCTCATGTGATGCGACTATAGCGCTATTTCCGTGTCATGTGACACTCGTGCGTCGTAAAGCTGCAGCACGCGCACCAAGTGCGTGTCGTGCAAGCGCGCCTTCGCGGATAAAATGGCAAATGGAGAAAACAATACGCGAATTTCACGGAGACCTCGCGGGGGCCCAATTGCAGGAGTCGTGTAGTTTCGGTTCCGCCCACCGGCCCCTCCACGCACTTTCAGGAGGAGCCGCGTCACAACGTCTCCCGACAACAAGCGCCGGCTCACACGCACTTCTTCGCGTGCAAGCTCGATCCGGTCTGGAGGAAAAAGCTCCCGAGATTCTCACCTTTTTTTTTTTTTTTCGCCAGGAATTTAACGTCCGATTCCCCCCCGGGGATGATTCCCGAGCAGAGCTTCGCCCCCGGCGGCATCGACAACCGGTGAGGGCTTTGTTTCACCTGCAGCCGCAGCTTCACCTGCACGGATTTTTAATTTAAAATCCTTTTCTTTTCTTTTTTTTTTCCCGGCATAGATACAATCGTGTTACATCGGTGCATGGTAAATTTTCTTAAAAAAAAACCCAACAAAACAACAAAAATAAAAAATAAGAACCTGAAGGAGTTTCATATACTTTTATTTAATATTCAACTTAGTCAAGATGCATGAAAACAAAGGTAATTTGTAAAATATTTTGGATTGTTTTGGCTTTCAGCTCGCAGGATATTTTTTTTTTTGTAGCAGCTGGAACTGATACCCCTCACTGCTTGCATGTCACAGCCTCTGTCTTCTTCACAAACTATGATTGCTTACTCTCATATGACTGGATGACATGCCGGCACAAGATGAATGTACGACTTATCCAAGACTTTTTCATCAGGAAAAAAAAAAAAAAAGTTCTGTCAGACCCCTGCGATACAGAGCGTCAGTGTTTGATGTCAGCAGTTTATTTATTTATTTAGTAAATCCCAGGATGTAAAATGAGTTTCTCTCCCTCTCAGGATGCAGTCTGTAGGTCTGGCTCTGGAGGAGCTGCTGGTGACGGCACAGAAACAAGACTGTCTGACAGTTGGCATCTACGAATCAGCTAAACTTCTCAATGCGTAAGTCTGCTCTAACTTGGAAGTCCTGACCGCCTTACGCGTGTTCCCGCGCGACTGACGCCGCCGTTGTCCGTCGTCCCCGCAGAGACCCAGACAGCGTGGTCCTGTGTGTCCTGGCAGCCGACGACGAGGAGGACGTGGCGCTGCAGATCCACTTCACCCTGCTCCAGTCGTTCTGCTGCGACAGCGGCATCACCATCCTGCGCGTCTCCGGGGTTCAGCGGCTCCAGCAGCTGCTCGGAGCTGTGGATGCCAACAGGAACCAGGAGGAGCATGGAGACCTCCACTGCATGCTGGTTACGGTGTGTTGACTCAGCGCAGCGGTCTTCAGTTACATAACAAAAAGGGCAAAGTTGCCAAATGACACATACGCAAATGTTGTAGTCTGTTATTAGACATTGATTCTATTGAGTTCTTTCAATCCCCTCGGTCTTTTCATCCGTATTCTGCTGGGGTTTGTATTTCATGTGTGAACTGTTAGCACTCCTCTGTTATCGTTTATGTTTGAACATGATATGACGCTGTTAATGTTTCCCTTGCAGAACCCCCAGGCCGACCACTGCAGGCTACAAGAGGTGGGGATCTACTGCCGGGAGAGCCGACGCATGGATCAGTGGGTGCCGGAGCTGGTTCTGCAGGAACGGTGAAATATCAAACATCAGCCAGTCCCCGACGAGCGCAGGAGCTCCATCAGGGTTCAGATAAGGATAAACTGAAGCGTCCGTTTCGACGCATGCAGGGATGACCTGGATGAGATGGGCTGACCTGACAAGCAGAAACCAAGGACAAGAGAACACAACGGGACAGAAGACTCGTCTCTAAAAGCTACAAAATTCACCGAGAAGTAGATTTTCCCTCCAGGCCACAGTTTTTGCCAATTTGTCAGAAAACAAAACCTCAGCTTCTAGTTTGCATTCTTTGGCCAAATAGTTTCTGTGAGGTGTGGGACAATGAAAAAAGAGGGAGTAGAACCTCAGCATAGCACGTATCCCACTCTCCACCCGGTATCTGGAAGACCTGTGTACACTTCTACTAACTGGACAGGAATGTTGCAATGGTGAAACTATGCCCAGCATTCCTTCCATTCTGACATGGGAGAATTCCGTGGAGAGGTGTGTGCATTTGAATGCGCGGTATGCCCGAAACAATACTTGTTTCTGTCTTTAGAAACGACCGGGCGTGAGGCCTGTTCTTCGAATCAGCAGCTGGACCTACGGAGGAATCGTCTCCATGGAAGCTGAAATGGAAATGAGATCCAGTTAAAGCCTCAAAGGGCTTGCTGGCAAACGGGACTCAGAGCGGGATGTGTTTTGATGATACGGACGTCATGAACTTAGTCATCTTTTGAAAAGATGACCTTGCTTTCTCATTTTACCGAAGAGGAAATCAGAAAACCGTGCCTTCCCAAATGCAGATTTACGATTAAGTTGTTTTTTTTTTGGTTTCAACTGCCATCAAACCAGTTTGGATAGTGCTAAACAAGGCATCTATTGCATTGATGTTATTTATGATCACAATTTGGGCTATGTTTATTATGTCAATAAATTATGTCATTCATAAGAGCTTTTTGAAGAATTTTCTGTTCAGATTTCCAAACCAAGTCATGTCCTTGCCATGTGATAGCAGTCTGGTAACTACTGTTCACATTTGAGTTATGTCATGGAAAATATGCCTACCCGTCAGCCATGAGGCTTTACCAGTAGTTTGGGTGTCTAATTCTGGTGTAAAACATCTCACATGGAATGAGACGGGGCGTCTACAGAAACTTCACGGTTCAAACAGGCAAAACAAGCTGATGCTGATCGGCTGTCTGGATTAGCCAACGCTCAACAGGAAAAGCACTGTTGCTGCGTTTGCATGCATGTAGTGCCAATGTTTTCTTTCAAAGGGCAGCGAAACCTGCAACAGCATGCTTATGAAGGGCTAGGGCACGTGCAAATGACTCTGGGTGTAACCTCAGCCGTGGTGCGCTGTGTCCACATGATCAGGTAGCAAGATGTTCCCGCAGGATCATCCCCCTCCCCCCCCACCCCCTGCCTTCCTTCTACCTTGTTTTGCTCGCCAGTCTGCTCTCGGCTCTCACATGTTTGTCCACAGCTCCAACGAGAGGGAACACTCTGGCACATGGACCTCCCTTTTGTTTACTATCAGTCGAAAAGGGGCGTGTCCAGCGAAGAGTCTGAGGTCAGATTGGCTGTGGTTTACCCACCCTAATTTTATTGGCCTTAGTTTGAAACTTTCATGGAACATGTGACTATTCAAGTGCTTTAAAAGTCGCAGATGACCCTAGACAGACTTGCAACAATAACATTCTTCTGAAATTAGCCAAGTGGGAGGCTTTACCTTTGCTTTGTTCAGCCTGTTCGCTGCTGCAAATTTCCCTCTTTGCACTGCACGTCATGTACCCATTTATTCTGAGAACATGTGTGTCCATGTGTGTCTGTGTATCTTTGCCATCAGTGTGAGAAGAAACCCAACCTCAACTAAGACCACAGATGAAAAACACACAAAATGTCATGTAATATGGGAGGCTCCAGCTTGTGTGTATGTTATGTAATCTGCCCAAACAAAGGAGACCCAGGGAGTGGATTGTAAACATGAATAGCAAAGGACAGCACACGCTCATGATGATAATAATAATAATAATTATTAATAATAATAGCCACAATATATTGTTGTTTTCCATTCATCATCTGGATGTCATCTTGAAAATTTACAAGCCTGTGCATTGCATGGGGACTGCAGGTACAAACACTGGAGTGGAAAAGTCTCCTCAGGAACAGAGTTCTTGCTAATACATATAATAAACATTAAGTCTATGTTCAGGTCTATAATTACAGCTGCAATCCTGTCAACACACAGCACAATTATGATGTTGAGTCTTAACCATATGTAATTAACATATAAGGACACCCCAATTTGGATATAGTGGCACCGAGTTCAGCTGAAGCAAACAGAAATGTTTTTCGGAGTTAGAAATCAGTTTCTCAAGAATGTGGCGTGTGATTAGTGACACGTAAAGTTACCTTGTTTCAGGATCTGAGGTCAAACAAACAAATACGAGGGTTTCTCTCAGTTACCTTAACGTGTCAGTTTGTAGGACGGACTTGCCGCGGGGTGTTTTAAAAAGTTGGCAAAAGTTAAAGATTACCAGAGTCGGTGGTATCCATCATTCGGGAAGCATAAATTTGCATCAAGTTTTGATCCCGTGTCCGAACGGACTAGAACTAGAACTAGAAAAATGACAGAAAGACATGTTGTTATATCTTCTTTTTATTAATGTTATCTACTTCTCAATGTCGTCTTTCTTTTTTTTTTTTAAACAGCAATATCCACAAAATATTAACAGTGTGCAAGAAAACATGAGTTATGGCACATCAGAGAACAGTTACAAAAAATAGATATATTTTCTTCATAATCAATCAAGGCAAAAAGATACATATACCGTACACAGGAGATTCAAACGTAAGAGATGAGTCCCGGGTAGAAGGGCTCGGAGCTGATTCATTGATGTTTGATGTGATCGTCCACCAGTGAGGAGCCTCAATTCTCCGCACGGATGCACTGTATTTCCCCAGGTTTGTCGGTTCAATCTCGAGCCGTGTGATGCACTTTCAGATCTGATAACTCCCGAGACCAGCGTAAAAACAAGATACACCACTATAAGGCAGACTAACAATCATCCAATCAGACGAGCTGCCAGCCAAACCATTGATTCAGTTGAGCCGCCTCTGATAAAAAGCCCAACCAGCCATGGAATGATTGAAAAACTGATAAAAGAACGGTTAAAAATAGCATCAGTCAGATATTTTGCTGGACAACGCTGGAGTGGAACTGTGTATGTGCTGGTGTGTGTACATGTTTGCTTTGTATTTCAAATCCTGATTGACTTGCGTGGCACATTCCCGGGATATTCTTAAATACTACTTCTTCTACCCAGAACAATGACAGCTCAGTTATGCTCTCTATATTAAATACATTGCGCAGTTGTTTGGAGTGCCCCATCTAAAGCTTTCGGCTCTCTACCCAATTTTGCTGTTTTTTCCATATATTTTCTTTCTTTCATTTCTCCCTCTAGTCTCACAGACAACATGTAATGCCTTAAAATACTTAGGTAAACAATGTCCTGAATGAACCTTTACCGTTTCACAGAAAAAAACAACCTTTCTTGCCTCAAAAAAGACTTCTTTATCACAAGGAATCGGGACAGAGCAAACGGCGAGGGCCGATGATTGTGAAGGTCAGAAAACGTTCCTGAACGACACGACAAAATCTCAGTAGTACATAAGTGTTGTAGTGTTTCAGTCTGTAAAATATCTGCTGTCTCGTGGATAGATGACAAGCATACAGATGTCTGGGAGTCTATGCCTGCTAGATTATTTCAAACGGGATATGGAGCATCTGCAACCCTAAACTTAGGGTTGTCAAATGAGGCTTGTTCAGTAAAATGCTGAATGTGGGCGAACGCATATTAACGCAGTCACAAATGTCGCGGGTTTGCTATCTGTCGTCTGCGATGGAGACCCTCAGCATTAATGAACATCGATGAAACAGGTCTCTGTTTCTCTCTGGCTCCATCTTCCAATCCAATCCAGCAACTCCACTTCTAATCAAGAGACCACTACATGGTGTTCTGCTAGTGATGAAATGATCACATGGTCGCCTGCAGTTGTCTCTTCAGTCGGCCTGAGTCCTTCCTTCCTGTAATACCGTCACTGCTAGGCGTTCACATTATCTTTGTTTCAACCAGAACTGGTCATAGAATTGTCACTGCACCAACACCGGCTGAATAATAGCACCCATTTTGTGCTACGGTAGGGGGACCAGACTTGGGCCCAGAAAAATAGTGTACATCTGGGCTGTATTTTACTCCTTGTATCAGCAGAGGCTGCTGCTGCTCCCGCTGCTCAGCAAAACCGCAACACGTTGCTTTCACTTTCAACTTTTTGTTAGTCAGCTTTAGTTGCATTTGAAAAGAAACGCTTGAACCTTTTCTGCCCTGATTCTTGTCTCGATGCTGAGAAAAAGGCTAACCAGCTGCAGGTTGTAGCTTTCTACTGCAAACGCTAACATCAAAATGGGATCAATTTTCTCATCTTAGGGCTCATTTATACTTTGGCTCCAGCTCATTACACACCCTAGACTGTAGCTGACTCAACAGCTGTGAGCATTTCCCCGTGGCATGGTTGTGATGCACTGCAATTACACCACTGAAACCCCTTTCAGCAGCAAAGCTTTCAAGCCAGTGCGGTGAGATTTTCTTTTTTTGGGTGTGTAATTTAAAACATTGATGGCTCAAAGGTAGCTCATCAATTTGGAATTCAAAGTTAATAAGTAGTGCAAAAGCAAAACTATTGAAATGGCAGAAGGAGAAACTCACACTCAAGTGTTGAGTCTGAATTGCCACTGTGTGCAGTTGAATTAAGTTTACACACATATGCAAACCTGCGCCGTAGCAACAGAGTAATCTCACTCCAGAAATGTAATTGGAATAATTTCTTTATGTTTATGAGGCTTAATATGTTTTGGTTGGACAATATTTATGGTTGATTGTTGTTGAGGTTCTGATTGGTCAATACATTAAGATAGCTTCCTAATCACCTTTCCGATTCATCCTGACCTGGAATTGCATGGCTGCTGCTCTGTAATGTGACACTCTGCACTGCAGGCTCTGTGTGTTCTAACTCACTGTGTTTCTCACACACGTGCCTACACAAACCACACACACCCACACCCACGAGCCTCCATTTTCTCTCCTCCACCTACTTCTGCCAAATCATCCTTTTCAGCTAACGAATCATCTCTACCGACACACAACCCCACACACACGCATAAATACACACTCACCCTCGGCCCTCTATGGCCTTTGTCCAGATCCTGCCCTCCCTGTACTTTGGGAACAGCCTGATCCCTCTCTGTTTGGAAAAGAGGCAAGACAATGATTTATATGAGGAAGTGAGGAAAAGGCAATGCTTATTTTAATTGCAAAAATCTAACTGCCTAATAAGCTTGAGTTGCATTGAGAGAATCCTTATCATATTTAAATAAAAGCGCATATAGTGACTAGCATGTTTCAACACTTAAGTCATTTTGGAAGATAGCAATTAAGTACTAGATACCCAACTGCCAATCATTTTATTTTGTACTTTTGTACTATGATCCCATTTGGATGTCAGTCATTAAAGGGAAATGTGATGACATTGTATGTTAAAAAGACAAAAATAATAATAATTATTAAAAATAATATTTTTTTTTTGTTTAAGAGTCCCTCCACATGTCTTGAGACGCATAAAAAATTCTAATAAATGCCGTGTTTGACGAGGATTATTGTGATAAAATCTTTAAAACGTCACTTTCTCCTTTCTGCGTATTAGAAATTCATGAAAATATGAATAGGCAGATTGTGAGTGTTCACTTCACCAAAGTCCCTGTGTCTGGAATCTGGTGAGGTTCCCACATATTACTCTCTCAAGGATACTGGATTTAAAAAAAAATCTTCTTAACTCTAAATGATGCCACAAATTCCACCCAGATCTCTGTCTCTTCTAAATGTAAATCTAAAATGTATTCAATAATAGTGAAAAACATCACACAACACAATATCAGCATTCAGAAAAGGATGAGCTAGACATTTTTCTTAGATGGCAAATTTGGGATAAATCATTTTCTAAAGCACCATCATTTACTTTTCATGGAAGTTGTTGATAATGAGAAAAAAATTTTAGAAAATCATCAGCCATATCAACATTCATACAAGACACACTTACTCACACCCGCACGTAAGGTGTGGACTCATCAAGAAGACTCATGCAGAAGTGCCTCCGTAACACTTTGGATTCCCACAAGCCAGTGTAGCAGGTGGGTTACACTCAACTGGCGATTTGAAAAGCGGAGGAACAGCGAGTTAACCTTCCACATCCCCACTGGCCGCCACCTCGATCTGCCACTGCATGTCAACGAAGGCTTCAGCTGAACGCTTGAATGTCTGTCTCAGACCGCAAAGCTCTGTTTACCTCTCATATCTGGCAACCAAAAAGCTGAGGAATTATTTTGTTTTGCATGGACAGTCATGGATGTTTTTGTTATTGTGCTAGTTGTTGTCTGTTGCCCCGCCAAAACCACTTGACAAAAAAAAAGAAGAAAAAGAAAAATGGGCTGCACAGGAGTTAAAAAGAATAGATGGCGGGTCGGTTCCTCCCACAGGAATGAGGTCTGACGTTGATTCATCCTCTATCAAGATGTGATCCTAAACATCACAGCTTTCTGTCTTACATTGTATCATACATCCTCAGGTGTTTTTTTAGATCTGGGATGAAAACCAACCTCCGCAGGCCTTTAAAAAACCCAAAATAGCTGTAAAAAAAGAGGAATAAGACCGACGTAATCATGTCTGATGGAGAATACTAAAAAAAAAAAATCCCACAGAGCAGACTCTGTGTTTAGAATTTGTATCTTACAAACACTGTACAGGGTAATACTCAACTGACCAGGTTCTATGAACTCCATAGAAGAAGACAAATTAACCCAAAACAGCTACTCTTCAACTTATCACTTCGGCACATGTCAGAAAGAAAGTTTGTACACTTAGTTTGTTTCTCTTCGCTTGATCCCTGCTCTCCCCATCGTTAGTTTATACAATCAAGCTTGTTTGTTTGTTTGTTTTTAGAGAGAAGGAACGGAAACCCAAAGGGGACGCCCGGCTCCTTACTGCAACCGAAGAGAGCTGTTTGAGCCGCATAACAGTTATTTGATTAGAAAGAAAAAGGCGAAACCAAAATCATTTCGATAAATAAAAGAAAAAACACTCGAACACCTTGATCTATTGAAGATCTTTCCGTAGGTAAAAATAAAAACCTTGAAAAGTCAAGACTAGTGGGGACATTTGGCAGGGGGCAGTTTCATTTCAACTTTTGGATGGCTTCTTTTTTTCTGTCTCCCCTCTGCCTGCCTAAATTCCTGGATGTGATCAGTCTGTGACCTCACCCTCTCTCGGGTTAAAGCACAGGGAGGCTTGACGCACAGTAGAAACCACTGCTTAGAATACCAGCAGGTATCTGCTTAGGAATTATCTCTGGCTAATCAAACATATCACTAATTCAGCTTCTTAGCCAGGGGCAACACCTATGTCAAAAGTACTGCAAAACATTTTAAAAAAAAAGTACAATATTATCTACCTGTTAAGTAATGTTCTCAACAAAATATCAAAACTTACATTAAGGTCACAAACCAGTATTTCTTAAGAAAATTGCAGTAAACATCTGGGGTTAATAGCTTAGGTTCGTTGTAGAGCAGTTCACTATATTCCCCTCGTTCTGTAGATGCAGATCTGAAGTTCACGTCTGTCAAAGACAGCAGCTTCGCGCACTGCCACGGAAAACAGAATCCATGACGCCAGATCGGCATCTAGAGACGACTCTCTGTACAGATTGGCACAGCTGGAGGTTTGGCCGAAGGCTGCAGACAGCCATGGTGAGGCCGCAGGCAGAGACGGTCTGTTGAAACAGGTTTGGGTGGGAACATGCTAGCCTGATAAAGGCAAAGGCAAGTTGCTCCGAAATGATTTTGCACAGGCGGGTTCCAGAGCAAAGCTGTCACACCTGGTGGACTTTTTTTTTTTTTTAGAACTCCCAGAAACAAAAAAAGCATTGACCAAGCTTAAAATTAGACACCAGGTCGTGTCGAAGCACGATGAGCCTGAGCGCCTACTGACTTTTCTGTTGCCCACATGCATCCTCCCACTCCCTGCCTTTGGCAAAGCTGTCCATCCTTTACCCCGGCCGTTATTTCATGTTAAAAAGGATAAATATCCTAATTTAAGTCCAGATCCCTTTTCAAGTTCAACTGACACTAAATAATTTACCAGCATATATGAACGTTACCGAAGCACCTTGGGTCATCCTCTGAATTACTGATCTCAGCCACTGTGAGCACACCATAACTGCCTCCTCCCTCGAGCTGCGGGTTATGGCGCTTTTCCAGAGTGGCTATTAAGGGAGTGTGAGTGTGAGTGTGCGTGCGTGTGTGTGTGTGTGTGTGTGTGTGTGTGTGTGTGTGTGTGTG
>CAAKHD010005044.1:38335-46145 GCA_901007705.1 Fistularia tabacaria | reverse complement strand
ACAAGAAAGAAGACGTGAACAAAAAAGTATATATGGAAGGGGAGAAAGAAAAAGAAAAAGAGACGGGCGCGCTGGGGGGGGGGGGGGGGGGGGGGGGGGGGGGGGGGCACTAACAAGGGGTCTTCGGGAAAAAGCGAGGCCGGTGATTTAATTGTTGTTTAATTCAAACGGAGACGGACGTCCTCTGGGTCCAATTACCAGAGGGAGCCTGCGTTCCCCGATCTTTAAGGCTCGATTGTGCGTGGGGTTGTTTTCAAGGAGACCCTTTTTCTCGCCTGAGTTTCATCCCCCCCCACCCCCCCCCCCACCCCCACCCACCCCCGCCGCCGCCTCGGAAGAACGGCTCTTTCCTTCGCGACACCTCCAGCTCGGGCTCGCCGCCGGATGACTTCCCTCCCATAATTCATTGCGCGGAGACATCGGCGTGATTCAAGTCGCCCTTTTGTAACTGCTATCTAGGGGAGTAGAAATTATCGGGATCAACGCAGACGCGGTGTAACACTCTGTTCCTCTGAGTCCCACCCCGCCCCCCTGCCGCCGCCGCCGCCACTTCCCCACCCATCTCGCCGCGTCCCCGGGAACACGTTTAATTTCCCACCTGCTCTCCCCAGATTAAAGTCTCCTTGTGTAATCCCATTAAGTGCCCCGAGTCTCTCAGCCCGCTGCTCATTACTCCTGCACACCGCAAGCGCGCTCTGGAATTGACTCGGGTTTGACAGCCGGCCCGGCGTGAAGCCACCCTCCCTCTTTCCCTCCCTCTCTCTCTCTCTCTCTCTCTCTCTCCCTCGCACTAAAAAAAGCACGCCATCCCAGCTGCAGCTTGAAAAAAAAAAAAAAAGAGAGAGAAATTCACCTTGCCTTGTCTTTCCGACGCGTGTTCCGTCGTGTTCCGTCCGCGGCGGCGCGAAAACCGCGGAGACGAGGAGCTCCTCGCCATCGTGTCCGGCTGACGGCGGAACCCTGTTTCGGCAGGACGGCGGCCGCTTCTTTCAGCCTCAGAACACCGTATCTCCAAATGTCCTTTTTCTTGTCGCTCATAAGAAGAATGTAAGGGAGCCTTGTTGCATTAAAAAGCAGCCGTGTGAAAATGATCTTTCTGCCGGACACCAAATGCAGGAGGCCCTTGACTGACAACAGAATTCTGTTCCGACAGCGCGACTCACTAAAGATGAGTGTTTAGCCGCCAGTCACGACTCCCATTCAGTACCGTACATCGGGCCCTGTGTCGCACGAAAACAGAAAGTGAAACCGATGAATGTAAACAAAGCCGTCTTCCTCTTCGAGCACCGAGGGACGAAAGCGACTGGTCGTAAGTTTAAACGTCGCACATGTCGTAAGTCGGAATGAAGGAACGAGACTTTCTGAATAAACCTTTGAGAGATGGCGACGAAACCATGAAACGCCGTAGGTTGAGGACGTTGTAAACCAACGACTTGAATGCCTTTCCTTGTTTGTTTTTTTTGTACATACTGCATACTGCCACTGCTGTGGGAGCACCATGTACGACATCACTTCCTGTTCTAGTCGAGTTCCATCCATGCATCAGTCCATCTTCGGGGTATCCGGGGCAACGACAACATGCTCGTATGTCTCCATATGACGAGTGACTGAGAAAGTGGACGGTCTTGTGGCTCGACACGTGGTCCCGTGATCGATCCGGGGTCAACAGCCACTCGTCCAATGACGGCCGAGATGCCTCCAGGACCCGCCCGTGCCCCCGACTGCAGGACAAGCGGTATGGACGATGACTGGATGAACGAGTCCACCTACCGTTGGGATTCCGTTCGGCGCCGCCATCAGCCTCCAATAAGTATAAGTATTTTTTGAAAAAGCTCAAATGGTTCCTGTCGGACAGGAATCGGACGCTGCCAGTGCTCCATCATCCGGCCCCCGCTGATTGAATCAATGGATAATCAACCAAATTTACTTTTGGGGGATGAAGGAGGTGATAAATCGCTGTCATAAACTAGCTGAGTGGCCGCCGCCGCCGCCGCCGCTGACCACACAGCCCGGGGACAAGCGCCAGCTCTCCTCGCGCAAAGACCGTGATGAGCGAACTCCCCTCACCTCAATAAACCCCATCCCGTCGTGTAAAACAATAAGCATTTATCAGCTTGTTTTTTTTTTCATAATGGCCGTCTGTCACCTCCATTATCTCTGCCATACATCAGCCGATCCGCCCCTCCCCCGCTGTCTGGCTTAAACGAAGACACGCCGCGATGCCGGACGTAAAACTTCTCTCCGGCGTGCTTGGGAGCGTCCGCGCACTTCGCCGGCTCACAGCTGGATCGGCGCCATATTGACGCATCTTGTCGGAGAACCGCGAGCGTTTCCCCTAGCCGACACGTTAGCGGGCGCGAGCCGGTTGGTTCTCCCTCACACCAATTCATTAGCGGCGGGCCGTCCTTCGTAGGAAGCGGAAGGGAGGCGAAGACTCCGGGGGTCCATTCTCGAACCTGGGAACATTACCGCCGACATCAGTTCCTGAACTGTTCGTACGGCGAGCTTCTTGTAACGGGAAGGCGCCGGGCGAGACTTCCCCCGCTGGACCGCCAACCAGTAACTCACTCCCGCTGTCTCTGAAGTCCCGGCCAGCGGGAGCACTCGTTTTCCGAAGCGTCATTAATCTCACTTTTCCTCGGCCTGTCCTGCGACCACCCCCCTCCTCCTCCTCTCCCCGGGTGGCCTCCCCTGGGTTCTCATTTACCTCCCACGCGCTCATTTTGCTGCCGTAAAGCAACACACGCACTGGCGAATGCGGGTAGGTGTGCACACACACGAGAGAACCAGAGAGTGAACTGTTGCCTGTCTCAATATGTCATGGATGTGAGAGAGTGAATGGTCGTCTGTCTCTCTGTGACAAGTGAATGAGGGAGTGAATAATTCTCGTCTCTATATGTGTTGGGAGTGAGAGAGAGAACCGTCATTTCTGTATTTGACCTGCGAATGACAGGATGAATGGTCGCGTGCGTCTCAATTTGGGCCTGTGGTTCGATCCATGGCGAACCCCACCTCTCGCCCAATGACTGCGGAGATCGGCTCCCGGCCCGCCGGGACTGAGCGTGGGATAAGTCGTAATGAATGAATGAATAGTTAATATTTTTCCAATTGTAATTTTGATTGTGCAGGATAACATTTGTAAACGGGGTAATTTGCTGTGAGAGCAGAAATGCAATGGCGATGCTGCTAGTGGACGGGACAACGAGTAAATCTCTGCATTCGAGAGGCAGAACCTGTAAATGCAGGCGCTGCAGCTTCTGTGGAGGGCAAAGTCATCCGATCTTCACGGCATCCTGGACTTCATCCCTCTCATTTTCAACCCAGAGCCGGTAACCGTGGGCGACGACTGGCGCGCAAACAGACGGATGAATTGAGATGTTAGCTCCGCGCAGGTGCCGGAGCTAATACGGCTAGCACGCTGCTACAAAATCGAGGGTCGGGATCAACGTCCAAATAAAGTTAGAATGTAATGTTATGTTAGCTTGCATGCTAATTGAAGCATCGGGGCTCATCCAGGACTGGGAGACCTAGAAGAAGATAACGGACCATTTAGGTTACGTTCCCTCCACGATGGACTCGTGTAAATCCAAAATGGGATGGTTAAACCCGCGTGTTTCCTCCGGGGGTCTGTTAAAGCGTCAGGAGCGAGGCCCGAGAAACACTCGGCACTCGAAATTCCACCGGCAGGAGAGGAGTAAATCTCCTTGACCGGCCCTCGGCGAAACAACGGCGGGCCGAACAAAAGGGTGTGTGGAACCCAATGGAACCGCTCCGATTTGAAAAGTCGAGGCTAACGTGGCTCAGAGGGGGGGGACGACTTTGCGTGTTGCGCCTCTGAGTTTGAAGAGCTCTTCACTCTCCGCCGTCCTGTTCGGGGACTTTATCCGTGTTTCGCTCTCGAGAAGGAAAACAATGATCCAGGAATCCCTGAGAGAACCTGATCGCTGTGTCGAGAGGGAGCAGGCCCTCCTCGAAGGGGTTCTCAGAAATCCCCACGGACTATTCTCCACGTCGACTTTGTCTAAGTCGAAACTCATTACTATCGCGTGTTTGTGTGTGTGTGTGTGTGTGTGTGTGTGTGTGTAATATCATAGGGAGAAAAAAAAAAAGGTCATGTAACCTGAAGGGTTTCCATGACAGATAGGAAGGCAGCTGTCCGTTAAAATGTTCGGCAAAAACAGATTCTGGATTTTTCAAATGAGTCTCTTTCAGGTTCGGGGTCAAAGGTCAACCGCCCAAATCCTGCAGAAAAGCCAAGTTTGTTGACGAGGCTGATATTTGGAAAACTCGGGCCTCCCGCAGTCGCCGAGTTGAAGAATAAGAAGGAAATCCTGAATGACTGGACACATATTTCATTACTCGACCCTAACTCGGGTCTACCCGCGCCGCCCAGGGTGGATCGATCGCATCGTGCACGGACGTGTGTGTGTGTGTGTGTGTGTGTGTGTGCGCGTGTGTGTGTGTGTGTATGTGTGTGTATGTGTGTGCATGATACAGTTGGAATGAACAGAGAAGGTGGTTAAAGCTATGCTTGCAAACTGTGTGTCATTGAATACATGGTATCAGCAGGTGTTGATATTGTCCTCCGGGGTGTGTGTGTGTGTGTGTGTGTGTGTGTGTGTTTGCTTGGGGGAGCTCATGCATTCTTAATTCCTGCCTGCGTGACCTACTTCGCTGCTGTGTTACGCCGCTGTTATTGTTGCATTTTTCATTAACGTTTCCAGAAACTTCACAGGAGACAGCCGAGCCCGGCGCCTCCGTGTCCTGAAGACAGAGCGCGTGCGTCTCTCCAGGTGCAAGGATTTTCAAATTAAAATCGCCGGAAAAATAAGCCGCTTTCGGAGCCTCCGAGTGTCAATGGAATCGAGCTGAAATGTAAAGGTACGCCCATTTATCGTTTCTAAAAATTTAAAAATGTTGATTCGCAGGTTTCATTGTAACTTTGGTTTGAAGTGGCCCGGACGTGCGACGGTGATTTTATCCAACGCGATTCTTTTACCCTCACATCCATCCCGATCAAATCATCCCCGACGGTAGAAAGCAAAAGAATAGAGTTTTGGCCCTTGGAAAATAGAAAGAATAACAATATCCATTATTCAGCTTGTTGTATCATCCGTGTAAATGTTTGCTTAGATATCCAGAACTGTCTGTGAGATAAACAGAAGGAGAAGAAATGTCTCCAGGTCAGAAAAAACACCTTCTAGAAATGAGTACAAAGATTGACAAAAAAAACAAAAAACAAAAATAGAAATAAATAAATGATTTTTTTTCATATCTGCTGTGCATCCGTAGCATGTATTTATATATTTACTTCATTGCTTCAATACATATCCTTGTATATATAAATACATATTTCCTGGCTATTATTGCGTGATTCAATTATTATTGTTTTTTTCCCAGGGAGAAATGTACCCGGTGGATTAAACTCGTCTGATGAATGGAATTAATTATGAGCCGTCGTCATGGAATCCAATCATATGTCATTCCTTTGGCATTGATAATCAGCTTATACCGATATAAACTGTGCAGTCCAACCACATCATACCTCTTCAGTGCAACGGAATTATGAATATTCAATATTATTATTATTATTATTATTATTATTATTATTATAAGTATGGGGGATTATTTTACAATTATAATCATAATTAGTTTTACAATTATTATTTATTGTTTTTGCTGTTGTTTTACTATAATCATTATAATAGATAAATATGACATTTAGAAAAGGAAATTAAATAATTGACAAATGAGGGGAGTCGATGGAAACGAGATAGGAGCGCATTTTTCAGGGAGAACTTTGAATCCTTTAGCGCACGCACGAAGGATTGTCGGTTTTTCAAAGTGAAAAAAAAAGTAGAAAATAGGACCGCGGGGCTCCGGCAGCTCCTCAGGCTGGATTGTGCTCTTCCCCGGCCGGCTGTTGTTATCTCCTCATCGGAGCCGCTCTTTATTTTCATAATAGCAGAGCGGCGAACAATGACTAAGACTAAATGCGCCGGCGGACGAACATCAGCAAGAAGAAACGTGGCGTTAACACTTTGTGCCTGACAAATATGGACACCGATTGAAAAATAAATAAAGCGATGTGACACCATGTCGGATAATCTGCACTCCACGCCGTCGGAGGAAATAAAGAGAGGGTTAGAACGCCACGTACCGAAAATGCGTCACGCAGCTGTTTTGTTGTTTCGCTCCCTGACGCGCCCGGTAGCCTCCAAAGAGAAAATAATAATAATTTTATAAAAGTAAATTCACCGGCGTCCCTGCTTCCCTCACAGTATGACAACGACCTGAAACGGTGGGAGAAGTAATGGACACGGCACGACGGAGCCATGGGGTCGTTCCCGGGAGGAACGCCTGACCTCCGACCTCCGTCTCCGGAGAGGCCCGGGCAGCCTTGAGCGCGGCCGCGCCGGACGAGTCTTTCATGAATCTTTCACGGTGCGGGGTATTCCCTCGACCCGCTCCCCGCTTCCTCCGCAGAATCCCCAGTTCTGAATTATTCACGTGGTTTCCGAGCCGAGGGCCTCGAAATCCGCACCGGTGACGGGATCGTTTCACGCGGACGTTTCGATTCCACGGCCGACGCGCTGTCCGCAGAAATAGGAATTCCGTTTGAATTTCACCTGAAAGATTTCGCAATCCATGACGTAGCAACCGTATTTTAATTTGAAACCTTTATGAACCTCCACACTCTTCTTAACTTTTGCCACACTCATATAAACACTTCCACTCAGGTTCAGCGCCAGATACCTTGGAAGGTCCAGATTGTTTGGGCGTCATAGTAGGGGTTGAAATAACAAATAATAATTCAGAAAATCACAACCGCGCAGTGTAACACGCAAATCAGCGATAGCATGTCAATGTGAAATGGACAAGGCGAGATGCGGAATGCATGCTATCTGCAAGGAATGAGCCAATCGGAGCCCCGGATGCTGGTTGGTAAACACCCTAGAAAATGTTTATTTTACCATAAAAATAATTGAAACAATAAATATATAAAAATAGATTTCTCCCGCAGTTTTCCGTGGTATAGCAAAAAATCATGGATATAAAATTTGATTTAAAAAGTTAAAAACCCGTGACATGCTGAGACCACTAAAGGTGAACCGCGATATGGGGATGGACGACTGTGTTTCTATATTTATATCTAAATACAGTCAAAATATTTAGATATTATTATTTTATTCATACACCTCGGGTATGAATTATTTTGTGCTTGACCTGATGTGTATATGTGTGTGTTTATATGTTTGATTCGTTCAGGGCTGCTGGTGTCTAACCCAGCTCTCATTGGACGAGAGGTGAGGGTCCCTCACAGGGCCACATATAGAGACATACAATCATTCACCCTCTGAATGAGAGGATGATTACCAGATCAGCTGTCAGAAGCGGAGGGTCGGATAGAAAACGGTTCGACTTCTCATCTGCTGGAAAGAATCAGAACCGAAGAAGGACCCGACACGCCGGTGGGGTTTGTAGAGACTCACCCCTGAGGGTGAGAGGCGAAGAAGAGGGTTAAAGGATGAGCGGGGAGCGAAGACGAGCCGGGGAAATCTGTGCTGCGAAATGTGTCCCGCAGCCCCGGCGCTTCGGGTGACGTCACTTTTCCAACCATCTGAAGGCGTCACCTCTGCCTCCCGCCTCTCCCCTCCTGTGCTCCACCGCTGTCAGGGAGCAAAGACACGAGTGTCACTATCGGCTGCCATTTCTGCTCATCAGCCTGCAGCTCTCCAACTGTGGAGGTTATTTTTCATAACGTTTTTTTTTTTCTATTTCTTTGAAGAATTTCCCCTCCCATCTGCAC
>CAAKHD010005043.1:66089-77226 GCA_901007705.1 Fistularia tabacaria | reverse complement strand
TGTGTGTGTGTGCCTGCCTACTAATCCCTCTATTAGAGCTTTTAACAAACCGTGACGGGAGAGAAGATGGCATTAAGCCTTCTGTTAGGCAGCAATCATCAAGATACACATACACACACATACACACACAAATACACACACACACATGGACACACACTAGCTTAATGGGCGTTATTAAAAACGCACACACTCGCACATGTATTTTAGACGGTGCGATAATTGTCCCATCTTGGAATGTCGTGTTCTCGTGCGATGGTTAATAATCTCAGCAGCAGCAGCAGCTACCACCAAACACACACACACACACACACACACACACACACACACACACACACACACACACACATTTAGTCCATTTGTACCGAGTATCTTCACGTTCCTGTCCTTGATCTCGTCCTGCCATTGGTCGATTTGCGCCCCGTCGGCGGTGAACGCTCTGCTCCCTTGATTCGGCTAGATGGGCGTCTTCTCAAAGTGGGCCAGCACTTGCATGAATTAACACGTCCTTGTGTTCTTCTCAGGTATGTAAAATAATTCTGTTCACCCAAGATCTACATTTATTTCCACCCATCTTGCCTCTGTGATTAATTAGGTCTGTTGCAGGTGACCTGCTTATTCCTTAAAACATTAAAGTGTGTGCGTGTGTGTATGTGTGTGTGTGTGTGTGTGTGTGTGTGTGAGAGAGGGAGAAAACACACCACGGCCCATAAATAGACTGATTAAAGAACCCCCCTGTTGCTAATGGCGGGGCCACGTCGACTGGAGGGCTGCGGCTCCACAAGGTGCATTGAAAATAACGAGATCGTATCTGGAGACACGCTGAGAAAACGTCGGTTCTTCTGTTGAAAATTACGATTTCAAATCGTATGAAAATTTCAAAAGTAGTGTTGAAATGTCCTGAAAACGAGGAGACAAATAAAGAAGTGTTTTGTCGCTGGATGTCCTGCAGGTCTGCTCAGGTTTACATTTTGGCTGTGAGGTTTTTACGGTGGAGCAACATTCAAGAGCTTCACAGCCAGAAGTTCCCTGGTTGGATTCCCACGGGGGGGGGGCTTCCTATGTGGAGTCTCCATGTTCTCTCCGTGTCTGTGTGCGGTTCCTCGGGGTTCTCCGGGTTCCCCACACAGTCTAAACACATGCAGGAGGTTCACTGGAGACCCTCGTTGGCCATTCCAGTGAATGAATAAGTGAATGGTTGTAAGCAGCGAGGTTCGTGGCTGGAGAGGCAATGACTCCTTCGAAGTCAGATTTACAAATACTGTACATGAATTCAACAGAGTAGCATACATTCACCAATCACCAACTGGCTGCTTGCACATTGTCTCCTGGTTGTCTCAACCCAGTTTGTGAGGGATGCGCAATGGGAGAGGAGGCTCAGCTGGTCGCTGCCTCACTTCTTTCCACCATATTTGAACAGGAAGATACACAAATTTGCGATACTGACAATAAAAATCATTGGAATGACTGGAATCATACATAATAACATTTCAATCACAGATTAGTGAGCACATATTTACAATTATATTTTTTATCATTTCTTGTTTTTTTATGATGACATTATTTGTTTTTCGTGATGACCTCACGTAACCGGTTGTACGTCTCTTTTTGACGTGTGAATGAGAGAGTGAATGGGGTCCCTGTTTTCGACTGGTGATGGTCCAATGAACCCGACCTCTCGTCCAAGATAGGCTCAAGCCTCCTCCAGCATGATACGTTATGAATGAATGAATGAATGAATGAGACTCAGTTGTGACTCTACTGACCAATAGTGACTAATTGTTGAGGTTTGAACGAGAGAGTGAATGGATGTTTATCTCTATATGATGTGAATGAATGAATGAACTGTATGTCTCTGTATGACATGTGAATGAACAGGTGAATGGTTTTGCTTCTAGATGATCTGAATGAATGAGTGAATGATCGTCTCTGTATTACATGTGAATGAATGGGTGAATAATCGTCGATATGACGTGTGAAGGAGAGGGTCAGCGGTCATGTCTCTTGACTGTGTGAATGAATGAGTGAATAGTTGTACGCCTCTGACGTGTGAATGAGAGGGTGAACGGTGGCCCTGTTATCGACTGGTGACGGTCCAGGGTGAACCCACCCTCTCGTCCAATGACAGCTGGGATAGGCTTAAGCCCCTCCACATAATTAATTATTATACATAATTAATGAATGAATGAAGAAATTAGACTCAGTTATGACTCTCTTGACCTCTAGTGACTAACTGTCCAAAGGTCTGAACAACTCTCCTGTTTAAACCTCTGAATGTTTTTTTATTTCTGTATGATGGGTGAATGAGAGGGTGAATGGTTGTAGGTCTCTATGATATGAATGACTGGATGAATTTGATATCTCTATATGACGTGTGGATGGTTGTTTATCTCTCAATGAGGTGTGAATGGTTGTGTCTCTACACTGTATGCGATGAATTGAGTGAATGGTTGCATGTCTCCATGTGACCTGCGAATGAAAGGGTGAATGGTTGTATGTCTCCATATGATATGAATGAATTGTAGGTCTATATGACGTGTGAATGAGAGGGTGAACGGTCGTTTCTGTACACTGTGTGAATGAATGAATGATGGTTGTATGGCTCTCCATGTGGCCCTGTGATTGTCCAGGGTGGCCCCCGCCTCCCGTTTCACTGACCCTTCATTCGTTCATAACTGCTGTGTCTTTCCCGGCAAGACGGTTGCGTGGCGATGCCAACGTGTTCCTCATGAAAGGTTGGAATTTTTCATCCAGCAGTTAAAAAGTTAACTTTAATGTGTTGCAACAAAGCGGTCTGGTCATTAGCGAAGGCTACTCCAACGACGCCTTTGGAGAATTATCTTTATTAGAATCATTTATTAAGATTCTTTCATGTCTGCTTTTCCTCCAGGACGCCCTCAGCTTCTGCATTTTTATCTGCGAACACAACACACCAGAATTAACCTCAAAAGATCCGATCGGGATCAGTTAGGATCGTTATTTTATCACGTCCAGCATTCATTCGTTCATCAGCCGTACGGCTTATCAGCTTGGACCAAGCCATTGCTTGCACAGACATACAAGCTGTTTGTTTTATTTATTTCCTTCTTCTGGAAGTCACTTCCACCCGCCAATCAATTTCTTTTTCTAATTTAGAACAACTTGTTGGAGATCATTTTTCAAAGAAGTGGTGTTTTCTCTTCGATGGTGAAATGCATGGTGGTTGGTTTTTCTTCTTTTTTTAATTCATGCTCATGTTCAGGGCTCAGTAGATATAAAATCCATGATAAAGCATTCATTCATTCATTCATTCATATCCTACATTATTCACCCTCTCATTCACACATTCTATAAAGGTATTAAATGATTCACCCTGTCATATGTATTAGAGACATCAAATTCATCCATTCATTCACATTATATCGAGACTTATATCACGTGCACTCACTTAATCGCATAGTGTAGACACAGCCATTCACCCTGTCATTCACACGTCATATATACATTAAATTCCTCCATTTATTTACATCATATAGAGACATACAACCATTCACCCTCTGACTCACCCGTCAAATAGAAAAAAAAAATCACAACTGTGTCTCGTTCATTCATTCTTTCATTATGTATAATGTTGGAGAGGGCTTGAGCCTATCCCAGCTCTCATTGGACGAGAAGGTGGTTCACCCTGGACCGTCACCAGTCTATAAGAGACGACCATTCATCCTCTCATTCACACATCTTATAGTGACATTCAACAATTCACTCATTCACATTTCTTATAGAGACATGCGACCATTCACCCTCCCATTCACACTTCTGGGTCTCCAGTGAACCTCCTGCATGTGTTTGGGAACCTGGAGAACCCTGAGGAACCCCATGCAGATCAGGGGAGAACATTGAGACCCCACACAGATAGACAACCCACAACCAGGGACCTTCTGGCTGTGAGGGGGGGGGGGGGCACACACAGATATTCTGTTTTGATCACTGATGTCCAATTAAATGAATAAAATTTGAATCATGCTCCTTTTTAAATTTCTCTTCTGCTCACAAACCTCTAAATATTTCATGGCAGCAAACCAGTGGACTTCAGCATCAGGGCTTTCGGAAAAACCAACCACCTGTGGTTCTAACTTCATTCATTTATTCAAGCTTTCCTCTGAAAAATTCAGAGAGAAACGTGTTTTCGGTGTTGGCATAAAAAGTGTGCGTCAGAGTTCAGGTCACCTTTTTTTCCCGTTTTCTTCCCCCGCCAACAGAACGTCTACTACACCAGCTCCCTGCAGCTGCGTCTGGGCGTACTTAGTCCCACCATCGACGACGACGACAACAAGTGCGTGGTGGACGTGAACAGCAGGCCGCGGCTGCTGGAGTGCAGCTACGCCGCTGCCAAGCACATGAAGCTTGCCTGGACCTTCACTGCGGTAGGCGTGGACACACGCACGCATGCACACACCCACACACACACACACACACACACACACACACACACACTTTTAAGAGGCTCCTTTCTGTTATGTCACCGGGTCCTGAGGTGATCACCTTCAAAAAGCCAAGTCTGTGTGTGTGTATGTGTGTGAGCATGTGGCTGCTAACATACTCGTACAATATAGGTCTTATATTCATACACCTTTGTATTTTTATATTTTGTTGTATTTTTCGTACTTTATATCCTTATTTTTAGCTCGCTCATGTGTGTAACTCTGCTTTGTTTTCGGCTGCTGGATCTATCTATCTATCTATCTGTCTGTCTGTCTGTCTGTCTGTCTCTCGCTCTCTCTCTATCTGTCTCCCTCCTTCTCTCTATCCATCATCCACATATCTGTCCATCTCTATCTCGCTCTCTGTCTCTCTCTCTATATATATCTTTGTCCTTCTCTCCATCCATCCATTTGTCTGTCTCTATCTATCTATCTATCTATCTATCTATCTATCTATCTATCTATCTATCTATCTATCTATCTATCTATCTATCTATCTATCTATCAATCTATCTATTCCTCCTTCTCTCTCTCTCTCTCTCTCTCTCCATATCTGCCTCCTTCCTTAACTCTATCATCCATCTATCCATCCATCCATCCATCAACCATCATTGATCTGTCTATCTGTCTCTCTCACTCTCATTCTCTATATATATCTTTCTCCTTCTCTCCATCTATCATCTATCTACCATCCATCTATCTAAATGTCTATCTATCTATCTATCTGTCCCTCCATCCATCCATCTACCTATCTATCTATCCCTCCCCCTCCCTCCATCTATCACCGTCGCCGGCCATCATGTCAGATCACGGTGTGTTCCGAGTCGATTGGATCAATGAATGATTGCCATTGATGGATCTGATCGGTGCCGAGGACGTTTGGGAGAACGGCTGGAAGGAGGGGTGGTGCAAATGGAGAGGTGGTCGCTCAGCGATCGGGAACTTTTGATGGGGAGATTTTTATTTTATTTTTTCCATTATTGAAAGTAGCTTCAGGCCGTGGGAGTGATATTGGCTGGGAGTGGGAGTGAGAGAGTGAGAGTGAGGGTGTTTCCTGACGCGTCCCATGTGTGGCTCTAATTGAATTTGTCCCCCACCCGCTGTGCTGGGAGGATTTCATCCGATTAAAAGTTTATTGCAGCGACGCGGAGCTATTAAACTCGCTGCGTCGTGCGGCGGCCACAATGATCCCAACGCTCAATCACACGGATAAACGGTGAAAGCGGCTCCCCGGTAATCCGGCGAAGGAGAGGGATGAATGTGTGAGGAGAAACAAGCTTTGGTTCTGCACCACAACTCCCAAGTTTTTCAAATCCAGACAGACCTTCTTCTTCTTTGGGTAGCTGGATCATCTGCCTCCATCTAACTCTCTCCCCTCAAAACAGCTATCTTCCTGTCCTCCTGCCCTCCAGCCATAAACCTCCTCTCTGGTCTTCCTCGAGCTCTCCTCCAACCTCAGCATCCTTCAGATGGTTTAAGTGTTAGCCGTTTGCTATATCTGCACTTATTTGGTCCAAAATGTAGATGTTCCTCTGCATGCCCTGGAAACTCCTCCATGGCATGTGAGAGCGTGGCTTATGAGTTCCACCAACCATAGGAAGACCCTGCCTCAGAGTCGAAGCTAAGATGGTTCTAGGAGCTCCATGTTTCCTGGTTCCTCTGCTGTCCCAAAGCATGGGGAAACTTCCTCTTCCTGCGAAGGTTGTAGGAACTGCAAAAAGTTCCTCCAGTGAGGAAGCATCTCATGTTCTGGCAGAAAATTAGGACTTGAAGAGGAGGAAGCAGGAAGTAATGTAAAGCGTCTCCCGTTTGACAAATAGAGCCGCGGACGCTGTGTTCCTTCATGAAACCGATGTCAATCTTCAATGCGATCGACGCTGTGTCTTTGCTGCCCAATCAGGAGCCTCCTCTTCGTCATGCCCAGCCAGTCCAGGCCTCCCATTGGTTCGGAACAAGCACCTTTAAATAGATCCAAAAAATCAGGTCGTCTTTATTCAGGTTCGAGACTTTCATCGTCTGCGAGCATCGTGTTTAGAAACTGGGCCGGGCTCGCTCCTGCTGGGGGTGTGTGTGTGTGTGTGTGTGTGTGTGTGTGTGTGTGTGTGTGTGTGTGTGTGTGTGTGTGTGTGTGTGTGTGTGTTGCGTTAAATGTGAAGCGTATTGATATGAAAGCGCTGGGTTTGACATTAATGGATCCCGTCTCCTCGGGCTCATTAGAGCATGTTATCGTTCAGGCCGTATGACTAAGGGTCTGCTTTGGATGCGTACACACACACACACACACACACACACACACACACACACACACACACACACACGTTAGGGTTATCGTCCACCAAAGCTCTCATTAAAAGTGACATTGTTCTGGACAAACACACTGATGTGCATCTTCGCTTCCTTGGACATCAGCCTCCGGCAGCTCCGCGTTACGAGACACTGCATATTCGCCGTTTGTGGCTCATTCGGAAGGTTGTCGGTTCGATTCCCAGCTCCTCGCCGAACCCCCGGTCACTCCCGATTGGTCTGGTTATCGTAAAGAAGGTGCAGTGCAAGAGGAGGCTCTTCACCATCACACATCAGTTGTGCTCCACAAGGAGAAATGGTAGCGTTGACAGCAAGGAATCCCGTCTGATCGGCGAAGCAACACGTGTGGAAATTCGATGCCTCTCGCTTCCTGCCGTGTTTTACTCTCGCCGTGAATATTGGTTTTACCGCTGCAGAGACGCGGTCGCGCTCTGTGATGAACCGCCCCGTGGTTAAATTGACAGAGAGGCAGCCGGCGGTGGAAAAATACATCATTATGAAACACAGCATTTGCATAAAATAATAAAGTGCAGTTATTTCAAGGGGGTGGATGGACTTCAGGAAATGATTAGTGCTCCCTCCCTTGTTGGATTCACACAGGGGGGCTTTTCTCAATGTTCTCCCCGCGTCTGTGAGGGTTTCCTCTGGGTTCTCCGGGTTCCTCCCTCAGTCCAAACACACGCAGGAGGTTCGTTCAACGTGTGAATGGTTGGATGTCTCTGTGATATGACGTGTGAGTGAGAGAGGGAGTCAGGGACTCGAGAGAAGATGTGAAGTTGCTGTCATGTGCTAATGATGGAAGAGTGGGAGGAAGGCGATATCTAAATCATGGGATATCACTCAGCTGCAAAACTACGGGCTAGCCTCGCGCTAACATATGGTTTCTCAAAAAAGAAAAGTTTTCCATCTACTTTATACACGGAATGATCGTACTTAAGTACACTTTTCTATATTTTGACTTGTAAATCTATACTAGAATAACATAATAATCAGCAACGCTTAAACGCTCTCCCCATCTCTAGGGCGGCTCCATCCAGAACATGGAGTCTCAGTATTGCCTGGAGATGGTGGAGAGCCGGCAGTCACAGTTCAGCTTCCAGCTGGCCATCCAGGAGTGCAGCGGGCAGAAGTGGACCATCACCAACATACTGACCGTCCTGCCGCAGTGAGCGCATCGTCAATTCTCGAAACACCAATCAGACGCCGAAAAAAAAATGGAGTACCCTGGAGCTATTAGACATTAGAAGATGCGGCAAGGAGACATGAACCATCAGAACCCTTTAAACAGTTTTGCGAGTCGCCCTGAGAGAACCGGCACCCAAATGCAGACGGGGCTTTTAAAACTCCACTCTGCATTGTAGATGCAGATCATGAAATACTGTGATGTTTTTTTTTTTGACCACCTAGGCTGGCGAAGGCTCCAAATCCACACCATAAAAAAAAAAAAAAAAAAACACTCTCCCCTCTGTTCCTATCGCACGTTCGCCGTAACGAATGGCCCGACAGCCGCGACGCGTTAGCAGGGGGAGAGATTCCAGGTGAGTGAGTGCGCTCGCTCCCGTGAAATCCAATCGTTTCTCCATGCAAACAGGCTGCAGAGAGACACTTTTGCTCCGCGGGGAGGTTTGAGTTACGGCCGTCAGGCATCGCTTCAGTCACCAGGCAGACGGCGTGGAAGCACCGCAGATCCACAGGGGCGATGACGTGTGATCCTTCAGGCTTCACAAGAAGGCTTTCTGGAATTAATTTAGTCAGAGGCAGAACTATCGATTACAATGGAGTGAGGATTCAGAAGCCAAACAGTCATCAGGCTCCCGTAGCCCCGGCCCACAGCGTGACATTGATAGCCCCTTTTTTTTCCTAATAAACTCCCGCTGAGAAGTCGATGGTGAGAACGTCTCCTGAGAGCTGAGGCAGCAAATACGCAGACTCAAAGATACAGCCCAAGACTCTGCACAACTTCTCCAGTACCCCTCGGTAATTCCGCAGGGGAGCATACAAAGGAGTATGGATCATCTGGAGACCCATTAGAAGAAGCTGTGGACACTCGTTGAAGTTTCCGCTGAGTCTCCAAGCTCCTTTTCCTTCCTATCAGCCAGGAGGGAACCCCACCTTGTTCTCCGCCATAGGTGGTCCGGTGATCGTCACTGGGCGTGGGATGTGAAGGTCAAAGGAAGAGTCCACACGAGCAGGAATCGTCCGATCACATCCAGGAATTTGAGGTTTTCCCGACACCCTGTTGGGAATCAGATGCTGGACTGTGAGGACAGAAGACATCCACGCCGCTGGTGCCCCCGTGGACCAGACAGCCAAGGGCAGTCTCTGGGTTTCGGAGGAGCCAAAGCCACAAGCCCACCTGAACCCAAACCTTGGCGTGCAGTGGAGTTGTAGCGGGAACGCAAAATAACCTGTGATGATAAATTTAAGTGGAGCATCTTCTGTCCAGAACAGAACCTTTGAACCTTTTTGCTAATCTGGTTTGAAAAAAGGAAGTGTCTTTGGGCTTGATTGGGGCAAAAGATTTAAAAAAATCTCACCGATGGGATTCAATGCCTGATTCAAAGCGATTGGGCGACTCGAAATCTAAAGAAATTAGAATCCAAGAGAAAGATGGTGGTGATACTGGAACCCCATCTTCAGGCAGAGGTGGTCCAGGGTGAACCCCACCTCTTGTCCAATGACTACTGGGATAGGCTCAAGCCCCCTCCAGCACTAAAGATCACGAATGAATGAATGAATGAATGAATGAATGAATGAATGAATGAATGAGACAGTTGTGACTCTAAAAGAAAAGTGAGTATCCTCATGTCCTTCCCTAGTGACTCCTATCTTTCTTTGTCAAATACGTGTCTTCTGTGCATCGATAGAATTTTATTGTCTTTTTTTTAAAAAAAAAAGAAGAAGCGTAAACGCCTTCCATTCTACACAAATAATTTATTTCTGTTTGATTGCATTGTTCTTTATAAGCACTTAAAACACTGGAAACCTGGAAAAACAGCAGCGGGAGAAAGAAAAGAAAAATGCTTTAACATTTTAATGGGAACTTGGTTATATAAGAATATAATACCAGTAAAAAGAGCAGAATGGGAGTGGGAGATAAAAACACTGCTGCAGCAGATGCAGATAAACAGCGAAGGAGCTGAGAATTAATGCCCGCAGTCGGACTCCGGGTGGGTGTGAATGGGGGCGGGAAGGCAAACGCTGCTTTTAAGGCCAGTAGTTGGGGAACTAATGGACTGCCATAGTCAGCGTGAGCTATAATCTCTGTAGAATTTAACCTCAGCGGTGTCATCACCTGAATAAAGTACCTGCATCTCAGGCTGCAAGCGGTGGCTGCACTGAAGGATTCAAAGTTCTCCGCCCGCTGTTTCTGCACGCATCGGAGAAAGCTGCAATCATGTCTCCAGTCTTACGTAACAGATGGGTTACAACATGCCTTCAGGTTAAAAAGCTCAAGATATGTCACCTATGGATATTAGACCCGCCTGAGGTTTCTGCGTGGGGTTCCTCAGGGTTCTCGGGGTTCCTTGCAGAGTCCAAACACATGTAGGAGGTTTGTTGGAGACCCTACATTGTCCAGACGTGTGAATGAGAGGGTGAATGGTTTGATGTCTCTGTGATTGACAGGTTCAGGGTGAAATCCTGACTCTCGCCCAGCAACATCTGGGATAGGATCCTGCAACCTTGACTGCAGGAGAATGAATGAATGCCTGAATGAATGAATGGCTCTCTTGATGTTTTAGATTTGCTGAAAATTCCCGGAAACAAAGCAGATTGAATTTTTTAATCCATCTGATGACAGGGGTCCATGTATGTGCAACAATTTTTTTTAACATTTTTTATTTTATTTTTTTTGAGATGAAGGGTCATGACCTGGAGAGTGCGGGACCCCTGAGGCCTTCCAGCCTATGTTGGACATCCAGAACTTCTCTGCTACTGTGTAGCATCTCCTGCCGTCCGACCCTCTGCTCTGTTTGGATCCTGAACTGTCTCTATCCTCGGCGGGATGGGGGAGTTACTATCATGATGACAATGTAACGGCTATTTTATTAGTATATTTAAGGGGTTATTTATAGGAACAGTAAAACCTGCTGATGGAAACACATTCCCTGCGTCTGTCTTCTCTCTTTTCCAAGGACATCACGGGGGTTTTGCAAAATGAACACTTAGATCTTATCAGTTGTCAAAGTTTATGACTTTTTTTTATTGGATATTTGCACTATGAGCACTCATGAATGAACCTGAGCTCTCACCCCCCCCCCCCCCCCCCCCCCCGGGGGGGGCCCTCCTTTTCACCCCCCGGGGGCAACCCCCCCCCGGTGCGGGGAGGGGTTTGCTACACGGACCCACCACCGCGCCGGGAGAGCGGGGGACCA
>CAAKHD010005043.1:28132-66069 GCA_901007705.1 Fistularia tabacaria | reverse complement strand
TTTTTTTTCTTTTTTTTTTTTTTTTTTCCCCTTGGGCCCCCTGAAAGTCACCCGGGCCCCCCCCCCCCCCCCCCCCCCCCCGACCAGGAGGGGGCGCTCTACCTTTTTCCAGGCTGAGGACCACGGCCTCAGGTTCGGAGATGCTGGTTTCATCACGGACGCTTTCAGGTCCAGTGAGAGCTGGAGATCATGGTCGGATGGAGCCGACAGAACCACATCATCTGCAGAGAAGCAAAGACTCCATTCCTGAGGGAGCAAAACATGAGCGGGATCAGGGATACAAGCTGCCAAAATGAGTTTCATCCGCCAGGTATCCGGGCTCTTTCTTGGAGGCGGGGTGAGAAGATCGGCCGTCAGGGAACCGTTCAGTATGGAGCAGCTGGTCCTCCACATCCAGAGGAGTCAGAGGAGGTGGCTCGGTTGCTGTTCAGTACGGATGGATGGATGGCAAAATGAGCATAAGAAAGCATATAATATTTGAACTATTTGCAGTTGATCTGTGGGGGTTCTCAGTCATCAAGTGATGGTGAATTGTCGTCGAAATCTCCTGAAGAAACCTCTTTGATGAAGGGAGAAACGTCTTCAAGTGAAGAAATCCAAGTTAAGACAAGAAGATTTTGACAAGAATATGCAGTTGATGTTTTGGTTGGAGCTGCAAATGTCAAGACTGCTATTCAACCAAATTCGGGATTCGGACATTCATGACATGCAGGATCCTGAAGCCGAGGCTAACTTCTGGAAATGATTGTGCGTGGACACGAAACAATCAGACCCAGCTTGGTTTCCATGGCAACTCTGCGAGCAATGTTGCGTTCAGGACAACTTATCCTTTCCTTGAAGTCGAGTAAACGGCTTTAGAATTCAGACAGAACAAAACAGAAGTTTTGCAGGAATGAGCGGTCCATATGTGACCCTGTGATTGACGGCTGACCGGCCCAGGTTATGCCCGCCTCTCGCCCAGGGTCCACCTGGATTGGCTCCGAACCGAAGCAAAGGCAGAGGAGTTGACTCTCACAGCAGATTTCAGCCGGAAATCTCCAGGATCAGGTCAACCTGAAGCCGAAGGCCTGCTGAATAATGAAAGCCTCCTTAAAAGAGGTCAGCAAGTGTTTGCAAAAGCAGAGTTTGGCTGCATCAAAGATGCAGGAGGAGGCTCCTTCGCTCCTGCAGCTGCTCACTCTCCCCCTTGCCCGGTAAAGGCTGCCATTCACACATTCAAACTTTGACACGCACATGGAGGCTGTTGATTGGCCGAGATGAGCGCTGAAGGTCGAATCCTTCCTTTTGGATTCAGTGAAGCTGTGATCCCTCCATCCTTCCCTCTCTTCCTCCAGGTTTTTACAAACCTCTAAAAAATAAAAAAAAAAGGCCAGCAGGTGTCTTCATTCTTTTAAACACCGCCTGTGCCAAATTGGATCTCAGCGATGATCTCCATTTCCACGGGTTGCTCGTCATAAAAGCCCCTTCCCGATGTTGTTGCGGGGGGGGGGGGTTACCATAAACACCTCATAAACAAACCCAGGCCTCTCACAGTATGAGATGCTGTTGACCCGGCAACATACGCTGACTGTAAACATACATATCAGCGGGGAAGATGAAACTGCTGCTGAGTAACTCCAGGGTTTAGATGAAATTGGATGCTGATTCCAACTCTGTGCCGTATTTTTGTCTAATATCTGCAATCTAAAGGCTGGTCAAAATGTCAAAAAGTCCTGGGAGTTTTATTTTCTAGATGTCTGGAGGTTCTCAGTTATCCAGGTCATGGTAAATTCTTGTCTAAATCTTTTTTCGTGGCAACCGGACTTGAATTTCTTCATTTGAAGACGTCTGACCCCTCATCCCAGAGGCTTCTTCAGTTTCAATGGCCTGTGGGGAGTTTCCCCATATAACTGCCAGGGCTGTGGGTGGGTCTTGGTTATGGTGATTCGTTTGGTAAATGGAAGAGTTGATGGGCAGAAACTAGGTATTAGGGGGTTGTTATGCTAATGGGGATGTCGTTCATTAAAGACAAAGGAGCAACTTTCGGGGATTACCTGGATTTGAATGTGAAAAGGTAAAGCCAGACAAAGGAGTGAAACCTGTTGGATCTCATGAATTTAGGCTCAGGTGGAAGTTACTTGGGGCTGGTTCTTAATCCCAGTACTGCGTGATACGTTTAATATAGCCTCAGGGCGGCACGGGCCAGGGTCTCCTGGAGCCAGCATCAGGGGGGCACAGGCCAGTGTCTCCCTTAGCAGGTCCCGAGCCCGGATCAATGCAGAGGGTTGTGTCAGGAAGGGCATCCGGCATAAAACGTTTTGCGAAAACCAAATATGCGAATCAAACCTATGAATCTCATACCTTATCGGTCGAGGTCCGGGTTAAAAACGACCGCCGTTGGTGCCGATAACCTACAGGTTACCAGTGGGAATTGGTCTACTGTGGGTCGAAGGAGAGGAGGAAGCCATGTTTGGAAGCAGAGAGAGAAGAGGATAGGCAAGAGTCTGGGACTGAGAGTAGGGACGATGACAGGAAAAGGTAGAGAGTTGGTTGACATGATGCAGGAAAGGAAGGTGGATACATTGTGTGTCCAGGAGACCAGGCGGAGAGGTAGTTGTACTATCACGGTACTGACAGGAATAGAAATAGAGTAGGAATTATCTTGAAAGAGGAGATCTTTAGGAAAGTTCTGGAGGTGAAAAGAATGTCAGATAGACTTATGAGTCTGAAACTGGAAATTGAAGGTGTGATTCTCAGTGTTGTTAGTGGCTGTGCCCCACATGTAGGATATGAGTCAGAGGAGAAGGAGAAGTTCTTTAATGAGTTCGATGAAGTGATGCAGAATATCCCCCCGAAATGAGAGAGTGGTAATTGGGGCCGACTTCAATAGACATGTTGGTGCAGGCAATAGAGGTGATGAAGAAGTGATGGGCAGTGTCCAGGATAGGAACACAGAGTGAATACTTTTTTTCCAGAAAAGACAGGAACATGGGGTAACTTATAGGAGGGGAGGTAGGAGCACACAGGTAGACTACATCTTGTAGAGACAAGGTCATCTAAAAGAGATCAGTGACTGCAAAGTAGTGGTAGGTGATAGTATAGCCAAACAGTATAGGATGGTGGTCTGTAGGATGACTCTGGTGACAAGGAAGATCAAGAGGACAAAGGCACTGAAGATGATGAAGAATGGAAAGGCAGTTGGTCCTGTTGATATACCTGTGGAGGTATGGAAGTGTCTAGGAGAGGCAGCTGGAGAGTTTCTGGCTAGATTATTCAACAGGATCTTAGAGAGAGTGAAGATGCCTGAGGAATGGAGGGGAAGTGTGATGGTGCCTATTTTCATTCATAAGGGGATGGTCAGAATTGCGGTAACTATAGAGGGATAAAGTTGATGAGCCATACAATGAAGTTGTGGGGAAAAGTAGTGGTAACTAGACGGAGAGCAGAAGTCAGCATTTATGGGCAGTAGTATGGCTTCATGCCTAAAAAGAGTACTACAGATGCAGGATTTGCTTTGAGAATGCTCATAGAGATGTACAGAGACGGTCAGAGCGAGCTGCATTGCGCTTTTGTAGCACACGACAGGGTGTCAAGAGAGAACTCTGGTATTGAATAAGGAAGTCTGGAGTGGCAGAGAAGTATGTTAGACTGGTGCAGGACATGAATGCTAGTTGTGAGACAGTGGTGGGGGGTGCTGTAGGTGTAACAGAGAAGTTCAAAGTTGAGGTGGGACTTCGTCAGGGATCAGCTCTGTGCCCCTTCTTGTTTGCAGTGGTGATGGACAGGCTGACAGATGAGGTTAGACAGGAATCTCCATGGGCCATGATAGTCCGAGATGACATTGTGATCAGTAGTGAGAGCAGGGAACGGGTTGAGGAAAATCTTAAGAGGGGCAGGTTTGCTCTGGAAAGAAGAGGTATGAAGGTTAGTCACAGCAAGACTAAATATAAGTGTGAATGAGAGGAACCCGGGTGGAACGGTGAGGCTGCAGAGAGTGGTGATCAAGACGTTGGAGGATTTCAAGTACTGAGGGTCAACAGTCCAGAGCGATGGAAAGAATGAGTGGAGAAAAGTATCAGGGGTACTATGTGAAAGAAGAATACCAACCAGAATGAAAGGAAAGGTGTATAAGACAGTGGTGAGGCCAGCGATGCTGTATGGTTTGGAGACAGTGGCATTCAAGAAAAGACAGGAAGCAGCGCTGGAGGTAGCAGAGATGAAGATGTTGAGGTTCTCTTTGGGTGTGGCAAGAATGGATGGGATCAGGAATGAGTCCATCAGAGGGACAGCACATGTTAGATGTTTTGGAAAGATGATCAGAGAGACCAGACTGAGATGGTTAGGTCATGTACAGAGGAAGGATAGTAAATATATTGGTAGACAGACGCTGGAATTGGAGCTGCCAGGCAGGAGGTCTAGAGGAAGACCAAAGAGAAGAATTATGGACGTAGTGAGAGAGGATATGAAGTTAGCTGGTGTGAGAGAGGAGGACACAGAGAATCGGGTTTGATGGAGAAGGTCGATTCGCTGTGGCGACCCCTGAAAGGAAAAGCCCAATGGAAAAGAAGAAGAAGACTGCGTTATACGTTTGTGAAAGGTTGTCTGAGGCCCTATCCTCTGTTCAGAGATGGCAAAACAGAAAAGTCATCTTCAAGTGAAGAAGTCCAGTTGCCACTATATGAATATTTCAACAAGAACTATTTTCTAGACTTGACGATGCCATGGAAAAGACAAAAGCACTCGGATCCTTTCACAAGTGTCTAGTTTGTGCTGGCCGTGTTTGATTAACAGTGGAGTAAATATGCCAGGGCCGACGGATCAATCGAACTCTTAAAAAGCGCCTTCCTCGATGCTCCGCAAAGCACTGAAGTGAAGCCCAGAAGACATACCACTGGATATCTTCATTCAAGGACAATCTCTGTAGCAACAGTTCAGATGCTCGAACCTAATTGGTCGATCCCACTCCAAAGGCAAACGCCCATTTCAAGGATTCTTGTCCCATTATCTTCTCCCCATGCCACAGAATCTGCTCTTGCTGCACAAATAAATTGGTCCGGGAGAAGAAACTCTGGTGAAGAATGGAGACCGGCGAGCACTTTGGGGACATGAGGTGCCTCAGAATCCATTGGCCAGGGTAGAGAGGAAATGGTGGAGAAGGAGAAGGTGCGGGGATAGAGGGCACATTGGAAGAGGAGGGGAGCTGGTTATCAGATCCCGCAGAAGTTGCCACCTCAGCAGATCCTCTGTATTGAAATGAAAGGTTTGGTTCTTTTTTTAATTACACGAAGCTCCGACTCAGCAAGGAGAGCGTCGGAGAGCCGGAGACGAGGGACTCTTGTCGTGTGGAACCAAGGAGCATAATGTTCAGCGTGTCCTTGCTCTGCTGGCTGACAGAGCTCGATGACGGACGTGGCAGTTGTGTCAGCAGGATCTAAACACATCCCAAAACCTCAAAGTGGGTGGAAGCTCCCAGGGTCAACCCTGAGGAGACGTGGCTCCTGGACCAGCCCGAAGAAGCAGGTTCGGGGGAGTCGGGGGGGGGGTCGTGAGATTTTGTTCAGGCCATAATCACGTAGGTCCACGGACAGATGAATTGTGTTCGGACAGATCAGAAGACCTGATCCCAAGTGGTGGAAACGTGGCAGCTACACTGTGGAGCCACCATCTCAGGGGGGGTCACACGGACTGCTGAGTCCTGACTGTAAGCTTTCCTGTGTCGGTCCATCATTCCTTCCTAGGAACTTTAGAACTGCAAGAAATTAAGCGAGTCCAATGGCCATGATAAGATTTAGACATGGCAAATTCGATCTATATGCACATAAAAACTAGTGTTAAAACGAGTGAAAGGCTCCGTATGATAAAGCCGTTTCTGCACAGCCATTCAATAAAAGGCCAATTTGATAGAAGATAGATGGAGATCGATCCTCGGCCGGCTTTCATCGCCCACACAGACCTGCTCACCTCTTGTGACCAATAAAAACCAGAGCACTGGAACCACTGTGGAAAATATACAAAGTCGAAGGCTAAGGTTTGGTGAGCAAGCCGGAGTCCATGAACGCTGAAAGCTAATAGAAATGTAGTGCTGAATGCAGACTGTGGCGTCAGTTGTGCCAGATAGAATAAAAAAAAAAGAAATCTCAAATTTACATTCGATAAGAAGTAAATTATTCTTTCACTGACTTTCCCCCAGAGCCTCAGACTGTGTTTGTGATTACTTGACTCTAATCACAGCAAAACACAGCATGGCCTCCATTTCCCACTGGCTGTATGTGCGCCGCGCAGACATCTTGGATTTTGTTCACCCCGTAGTTGTACAAGGAGGTTGCGGGTTTGAGGCTCGACCTAAAGTCACGTGCATCATTTTGAATATGGAATTATAACAATTGGGATTGTAACACACATATGTATATTTCTGGGTTGCCCCCAACAGTAAGTCATTATGACCCTTTAATTCCCAGAAACAATTATTTAAATTTTGCATGAGAATATTACTGTTTTCTTTCCATCTGCACGTATGTTGATTTTTTTCATTTTAATTTTATTATTTTTCAAGGTCATCACTCCAGCTCTTAAAAACATCAGTAAAAATGTGCAGTAAATCAGTCCATCATGTGTGACGTGTCTGGCCACAACATGTCAGACATGATGGATCCGTCTAGAGGGTAAACACACCAAGGAGAAATGGATCCCGGTCGGGAGGGGGCGGTGAGCGCTGGGCCTAAAGAGAAAAATATATTAGCGGGCCTGTCGAGCGGGAGCGGGACATATTACGGCTAAAAGCAGATTTAAAACAAGTTGGGGCTCCGCCAGAAAAGTCCCAGAGCAATATCTTCAGCCGTGTGATCCAGCTGGCACTCACTCTTGCAATATTTAATATTCTTAAGACGGAAGCTGCTGGGAAATCAGCTTCAGGCCTCAGCGAAACTGCACGGTAACTGTGACCGTTCACAAAATATTTTTATTGGTTTTCTCCGCGCTCTGAAACACTCTTAGCAAATGAAAATAATCTCGCATGTGTTTGTTCATTTCGTTTGTTTACGGCCAGGCTCTGTTTTCACTTGCTGTTCCTGTATTGCCTAAGACTCCCGCTCCCATTTGTGTATCGCTAAATATTTAAAAGAACACTTTTGTCTACGTTCCTCGCTATCAGACATGATCACGTCGGGGTCACCAATGTGGTGTGTCGACGAGGAAATTATGGCATGGCAGAGTTGTGGAGGAGTTCGAACTTTAATGCAGACACACCAACAAACAATTCATCTCTCTCTAGAACTTTAGGGAATGCCAGTATATATACACTCCATAACCACGCCCCCCAAGCCCTTTGTCCCTGGGTGAGAGGCCACAGCCTTTTGTGTCTGCCATACCCATACCACTAGTATTCTAGCTCCAGGTCCAAACAGCATGATGGCCTACGCTTTTATCTCATCAATAAAAATTAATTTTCTTATTTTCAATTCTTATTGATCCTCTCCACCCTACCCTACTCCGTTCAGCGAACATGCCGCTTTCTGCAAGGTGCAACTTTGTCTATGGTTTGCTATGCTTGTGTTTGTCTGACCTTTGTGTAGGTTTTTATGTCCACTGCATTTTATGCACATATCCATCTGTATAATATATTCATTGTACCCAATCACTTGTAAATTATTAACATAATGTACCACGTACATACTGTTCATTTATTCATCATTTCTGCACTTCCTGCTTTTTTGTCCTTCTGGTTAGATGAACTAAAGTGCACTTCGTTGGCCTGTACATCCATTTTGTATTGACAATAAAGTCGAATCTAATGTAATCTAATCTAATGTAATCCAATCGCCCCTGTAGCATTTTATCTCCCCGTGTGTCCATCTGCCTGCCTGTATTGCAACACTGCCCCCAAGCGAACACAGGTGAGTATTATTCACATCAACGTTGATGTGATAAAAAAATACTTTAAATTCAGGAATATATTTGAAACTTAATCATTCCATTTAACAAATCAAAGTTTTACGGTGATGCCATGAATGAATATTGTTAAAATTGACTCTGCGGAGGAAATAGAGCGACGGACCCAAACAGGAAGCGGAGAGATATTGGGGTGACACACGGCACTCACATCCGGTCTTTGAGTTACCCTGACCCGGTCATGTTGCGGAGTGTCTTAGGGAGATTATCGCCGCGAATAATTCTCGGTCCCAGCGGTGTGACACTTCCGCCGTCATCGAAGGGGATCGTGCCCGTCGGGACGCGGAGCGCCGCGGACGTGAAGGACGGGACGGACGGAAGTTTTGACGAGTCGTTGCTGGATTTCCTGGTGTGTCCGCTGTCCAAGAAGCCGCTCCGGTAAACATACGCACACACAACCATCCACCTGTAGCTTGTTCAAGACACTAAGTTAGGTAAATACAATTGAAAGACATGGAGTGGATTCCTTACGGCTCAACTTCTAAAACGTTTGTATTTTTATTGCAAAATATTTTGGGTGCGGAAACGAAGGTAATATGCTAAGTGTGTGAGCTACTGGCTAGCTCCGTATTGTAGTGTCCATTGGAATTTGACATTCAGCTGATCGTTAGCTTTTGTCTCTGCTATTGTCACTCAAAATAAAACCACGCAAGGAGGACCATTCTTTGTGTTTGCTCTGTAAAACTCAGCTCTTTGTGTTTAACCTGGCTTTGTTGTGAGAAGTTGTCTTCTCCTCTGAGTGCCATAATCCTTCCCAGGTTGCTAAATGCAGCCTACACACACTCACCTGGGATAACGCAACATTTTTTTCAGCACTTCCGGTGTCGAATTGTCATCAGTTGACTTTTGGGAGATATGGATGCGAGTACATTTATACATTTGGTGTTTTGATGTTTCTCCAACATGTACCAGTCATCAGCCAGGATAGATTAAATGCCCAGTGGTCATGATGTCATTTTATTCTGTGATAAACATGGAAGTGCAAGCTCATTACCTAAAATCTGCCTCAGTATATCCTCCTGTGCTGGGAGCCCTCAAACAACATTGAAACAACCTGTGAAGACCGATGTGTTGGCTCGTGATGAACATCTCTGATATAAACCGTGGTCTTCACCAGGTTTGATGCAAAGACCAATGAGCTGATCAACGAGGAGCTCGGCATCGCCTACCCCATCATCAAGGGCATCCCCAACATGATCCCCCAGGAGGCCCGTCTTCTGTCCAAGGACTCTGACCCGTCAGACCCCAACAATTAACCACATCGCATCGGCTGCCCTCGGCTTCAGTCCTTTTTCCTCCAGTGTGTGTGTGTGAGAGCCAGCATTACATCCCCCACCATGCTGTCTCTGTCTGTGATGGTGGGACTGGTCCCTGTCATGTCTCTGTGCGGGCTGTTCTTCTCGGCAGCCGTGGATGAAAGCTTCCCTCAGGGCTGCACCAGCAGCAGCAGCCTGTGCTTCTACAGCCTGCTGCTGCCGCTCACTGTCCCTGTCTATGTCTTCTTCCACCTCTGGACCTGGATGGGAATCAAGCTCTTCAGACACAACTG
This sequence comes from Fistularia tabacaria, assembly GCA_901007705.1. NCBI lineage: Eukaryota > Metazoa > Chordata > Actinopteri > Syngnathiformes > Fistulariidae > Fistularia > Fistularia tabacaria. Next base: position 56,594 of record CAAKHD010005043.1, on the reverse strand, counting down.
ACACTGTGAAACGTGCTTGACAAGAACTTGGCTCAGTAGCATGAAAAGATGGCATTAGATCAGCTAAACAATTAAAACTGCTATTTATACATTAGTGGTTGGTATGTTACAGGACGCAGAAGCTACCCAAAGCCATAATTCTGCAGACATGAAGTTTTTTAATCAAGAGGAGTCTTCTCAAACACACCGTGTTTATGCAAGTGTCTGTGTTTACTCTCAGCTTTGTTCATAGACCCCATTAACATCTGTACCAACCATAAAACTTCACTCAGCAGCTCGGACTTTATTTGCTTTCGTGGTCAGATCTGGCCACCAATCCACCCATCGCATTTGTAAACAGGCCAAATGTGTGTGTGGCTGGAACACGTTGAACTTTTGTGGCTTTACGCGTTTTTTTCTTCTCCCAAGTCCTTTCAACCGGAAAATGTCCTGCTGCTGTTTCTCGCAGCAGCAGCTGGCAGTTTGATGGAAGCAGTTCCCCCTCGGTGCTTTCAAGGCCATCAGGTAATTTGGCAACTGCGATCGGTTAATACGGCGAAAAGAAATAACCCGTTTTTTTCGGGCTCTCGTCTGAAGTTTTATGGCGTGTGTGTAAAAACACTGACCCACCCGACCAGTCAGCATAAATTTTCATTCTTTTTGAAATGCCTTTGTTTGATGACGACTTTAGAATCAAAACAAATGGAAAGTAGATTATTGGGGGCTTGAAATCACGTTCCACATTGTTGGTTTGCTTTTAGCAGGAGAGGCTCATGTCTAGGGAAACGTTGCAATAAAATCTGGAGGACTAAGAACTGCTCTTTTTATGGCCTCGGTCTGTTTTATTAAAAAGTATGGTTTGTGGAGAATGGCGTTTTAACAGTGTGGTTTTACACTCCCAACTGCATCGGACAGGATTATGGGATATGGTCTTTTTTATCGGAGCGATGGAGGGTCATGGTGTTTCCAGTATGAAGGAGAAATAATTCAGATTCTCTCATGCTTTATTCATTGTAATCTCTGTAAACCAGTACAAACGTGTCAAAAATATATAAAAGCAGTTATGTATAAAAATATATATTGTAGTTGAGCTGCTAGCTGAGAATCCCCCAGTAGAAACTACATCTGAAATTCAAAGCACGTTCCTCATATTCAGAAAGCAGGGGAGAAAAAAATGGTCCGACTCTTCACCTCCATTAGTCAAAAGAGGTTAATAAAAAATGCTCCTCCTTGAGGAATATCCCTACTTTTTAAATATTTATAAATAAAATCATAAACGTAGGTTTTAAGACACATTCAGGAATGTGGACATTCTGCAAACTAAGAATAAATAGGACTGACTTTAGAGGTTCGATAAAGATGCTGGAAATTTTTGCGCTGATTGTTGTTGAATCAGGGGTGTTTCATGTGGAGCAGCTTCTCCAGGACCTCCAGAGCCTCCTGGATCTCCTCCCCTGTCAGGGCGCCCAGGCCGGTCAGCCGGCTCTCCTCGCGACCGCGGGGGATGCGGAGGCCCTGGAGCCTGGTCTGCAGCCACTGGCGCCGCTGTTGCACCTGCTGGTGCTGCCCGAGGTCGTGCATGAGCTGCACCTCGCTGACCGTCCTTTTCCTGGACACAGATGGGGGAAAAACCAGAGGGGCCATGAGGACCGTCACGTTCCACGCCGTCTCCCAAGACTCACTGTAGAAAAGACGTCTGTCTCACCCCAGGGGCCGCCCACCGCTGAGAGTGACCAGGTGTAAAATGAGTGAGGTGAACACAACTGTACCGCCCACATGCTGCATGATGGTCCTGGAATCTAAAAGCAGGCGCTAATATTAATTATAATTGTGATCATCATAAAATAAGCCCCTTATTTTTTATTTGTTTTTTTTCCCGAAAATCTTCTGAAGAAGCAAAAGTGTCTTGATGGTTCTCTGCCTGGATATAGTCAAAAATCAGAAGCAGCCAACGTACCTGCAGGGTCTGTGTGAGGGTCCGAGGGGTCTCCACAGTTGTGATCAGTTCTGGGGTGGAGCGCCTTTTTAAGGCCATTTATAAGCCTCCATCATTATCACCGGAGATGTCCCTGGCGATGGCGGGACGGCGGTGACATCACCGCCTCTGAAGTCCTGGCTTTCAGCCCGACCCCGCCCTCCCACGGCGAATCGGAAATACCCCGAAGCACAAACACACACGAATCAAGAGGCGGTGCGAGAACGGACCCGAATTACTGAAGAATCTTCCCAAAAACAGGAGTTTAGGGGGTCACACGTCTGGCCTGTATATGACACCTGGCACCCCCCCTCAAGGTGGGTATTTCTTTCTAAATCTTCTTGAAAAACAGGAAAACAGCAATGGGTTGGATCCAAAAACACATTTTAATGGCAAAGCCATCCGCCTTGTTCTGATGCCGCTCCCTGGTTGACCCCCCCCCCGTCTGACCCGTCAGCGCACATGTCGCGTGACCTTTTGGTCGTCTCCTCCGCGCCGCCGTGACAACAATAGCGCCCGCACGGATGGATTTACGGCGGTCATTGAGTTTTCGCCGGGTCTCCCGGGGCGACACAGGCGACCGTTCAAGAACTAACCGGCTTTATGGGTTTGACTCCGAAAACGGGGCTTTGACACGGACCCGACGTCAGAGGAAACACCCTTGAATCAAAGGGGCTCCGGGGTCGGCATGGGTTCTGCTGACGTCACAGGGGTCATCACTTACTCACATCAGTTTGATTCAAGTTTAAGACTGGCTGGAATATTTGCACGTATGGCTGGTTGAGTCGAACTCGCTGGTCCTTCATGACTGCCTTAAAATGCACTCCCTGAACCTTTCAATGGTTTAGCGCGATGAGATTCCTCTATTTTAAATCACATTCATATTAAATTTGAGTGAATTACTAGTTTAAAAAGCATATTTTACCATAAAATGAAAACTCCAGTCTTGCATAATTTCCATTATAGGACATTATAGTAATAATAGAGGCAATCAACCATTCACTTTCTCATTTGCATGTTACATCAGAATCAGAATAACTTCATTGATTCCTTTTTTTTACGGCAGCAGCTCCTACTCTAAGGGTACAAGATAAAAATATCCTCATCAATATAAACAAAATATAAAAATCAATATAGAAAATAAAGATATAAATGCATGCACAAGTGTACAGACATCTAAATATATAATTCCAAAGTCAATAAATAGTTCTATATGTATATACAGCTGTGCTCAAAAGATTACATACCCGGCAGAGTTTTTGCTTTTTTGGCCTTTCTTTCAGAGAGTATGAATGACAACACAAAAACTTTTTTTCCACTCATGGTCAGTGGTTGGGTGAAGCCATTTATTGATAAACCATTGTGGCTCAATGATATTGAGGTCAGAGGACTGAGATGGCCACTCCAGAACCTTCACTCTGTTCTGTCGATTCGGCCTCGTGTTTTGTTTTCGTTGTCCAAGCACGTCCCATGCGCAGCTTCCGGGCTGATCAGTGCAAATTTTCCTCCGGTATTTGCTGATAACGTGCTGCATTCATCTTTCCTTCAACTTTGACCAAGTTTTCTGTGCCTTTGTTGCTCACACATCTCCAAAACATCAGCGATCCGCCTCCGTGCTTTACAGTAAGAAATGCTGCTCCTTTCATCATAGGCCTTGTTGACACCTCTCAAAACATAGCGTTTATGGCTGTGGCCAAAAAGTTCAGTTTTGGTCTCATCACTCCAAATAACCTTGTTCCAGAAGTTTTGAGGCTTGTGCTGTTTGCCGTATTGTAGGCGAGACACTTTGTGGCATTTGGGCAGTAATGGCTTTCTTCTGGCGGCTCGACCATGCAGCCCATTTTTCTTCAAGTGCCTCCTTACTGTGCATCTTGAAACAGCTACACCGCTAGTTTTCAGAGAGTGCCGTATTTCAGCTGATGTTATATGTGGGTTTTTCTTTGCATCCCAAACAATTTTCCCGGCAGTTGTGGACAAAATTTTTGTTGGTTTACCTGACCGTGGTTTGGTTTTAACAGAGCCCCTGATTTTCCATTTGTTAATCGCAGTTTGAACACTCCTGAATGGCATTATCAATTCCTTGGATATCTTTCCTGTTTTATACAGTTCAACTAACTTTTCCCGCAGAGCCGTTGAAAATTCTTTTGCTTTCCCCATGACTCAGAATCCAGAAACGTCAGTGGCACAGTGAAAGATGCAAGTGTTATCATTCATATTCTCTGAAAAACGGTCAAAGAATCATAGATTCTGCCGGGGTATGTAAACTTATGAGCACAATTGCATATATATTCACATGTGTGGACAAAGCAGGATCTCAACTTCTGGATGTGTTTGGACTGTGGGAGGAACCCCACGCAGACATGGGGAGAACATGGAGACTCCACACAGACCTTCTGGCTGTGAGTTGAAAGTGCTAACCAATGTGCCACCCATGATAACTTCTTTGATATACTTTATTTGCGTTTTTTGTCAGCTAATTGAAAAAAAACCCAAATCTGTTTACAGGGATGTAAAGGGACCGAGCTGCATGAAAATATTACTTTGTGATTAAACAGTGCCATATTTGAAACAAAAGTACAGAAAAGGTTAGCAGAAGCCGCCACTTAGCTAACCTTTGACCCTGCTGTTGTAAGTGTTACTAGCCAATGTGTGAGTTTTGTGCTTCATATTGTTTTGTGGTTAAGTTGAAAAAATCCGAAAAGGACATAACTAATTAGAAGACACTTAATTGAGATTTAGACGCAGTTCACTTGTTAGAGAGCCATTTGGGGCCAGTGATATTCACTTCATCATCACCCTGTTTACCCGTGCAGACGTCTCTTTGTCCGGTCATCCGTGGCAATAAGCAGCAATAACAATCGAGTTTGTTTTGTGAGCCAGAAAAGCCAAATAATGAGCTAAATGAGCCTCGGAGTGGCCTTTTAATCACACTATGGGTTTGTTTTCAGATGAGAGCGCTCTGATCCACCGCAGCTCCAGTAGTTGAGAAATATGGGCTGTATGAGGATGCTACACTCTATGTTCCACCCAATCTAACATTTAAATTTGAACAAGAATTAGCAGTTTTGATAAATGATACTGTTTACTAATAGTTACTCAACGTGCTTGTGGTTCCTGGTGATTTCACAAGGCCATGTGAAGAATACCAGAGGAACACACACACACAAGTACAACAGTTGCATGAAGGTCAACAGAGACCAATGAAGGGAACTACAATCTATGTGTGTGTGTGTGTGTGTGTGTGTGTGTGTGTGTGTGTGTGTGTGTGTGAGAGAGAGACTTGTCTCTCGTTGCAAGTTCTCAGGGGGCGTGGCATGAATCACTGAAGCATCATGCCAGACGTCCAACGTTATTTCTTTTATGACAATCAAAGTTACTACGTTATCATGTCAGCTCTTAGCTTGTAACTGTTGTTATCTGTCTCTATCGCTTGCTTTCACTTTCTCCTGGTCGAGGCCGAAGGCTGCTCACATTGGGCTAGGATTTAGGATTTGTCCAAGGTTTCTGCTTGTTGTAGATAGAAATATTTATATCCACTCGAAATCTGGCTTACTAATGTAATTCTTTCATAGACTCAAACCGAATCGTATCTTATTGAAATCCATGTAAACCCCATTGATCCGTTTTCCAGAACCCAAAACCCTCCTGCACTCTTCTGAAACCGTTTTATGGTTTTATTTGTGGCAACAATACAGAAAATAATTCAGGATAACTTTAATTATTTCTGTTTCTGGTTCTTTCTCTTCCTGCCAGCACTTGCACTTGTACTCGCCGTTTCCTTAGCTTAATCAGCAAAAGTAAAGCCTTCCCGCACAAGAGACCCTATCTAATGCTAACACTATCTCCAGCAAGTTGTCTCTCATTGATCCAAACTAACAGTAACTTTACTTGGTTAACATAGTCGCCCCTTTAGCCATATCAGCCGTCTTTAGCACGTCTTTTTTCGTCAGGATCGTAGAGATGGCTGACTTAGCCGTGTCGTAGTGCTTGGCAAGATATGGAACGCGAACAGCACTCCCATGTTTCGCTGTTATTCCCTTCTTCAGGTCGACTGTAATTCTTAACTTCTTCTTAACGCCACTAGCACGAGCACTTTTAACCTTTTTGGGAGTCATATTGAGGGCTAATTTACTGAAGAAAAGCACAGAAAAGCATGTTAACAATAGAACTCGTTGATGAATGATGTAAACGACGCGGACTAGCATGACTGCCGCTACGCTATAACGCGGGGAGCCTGTGACTTTGTTTGTGTGTTCATGTACCGAGGCGTGTTTGCAGCTCGATTCAAAATTTGATGAAAAACAGACCAATTTCTTTCCGTAATTAGGAGCGTTCACAAGACGAGGCTCGACTGTATAGGATATTTTCGGAATTTTCACCTGCACTGCAGGAGGATGTTTGGCTTTTAATAAAAACAAAGTAATAATATATATTTACTTCAAGGGTGTGGTAGGTTATTGATTGCTGTTATTACAGCTGTTTGATTATGTTGGCCTACATGTGGATTGCAAGTAATCCACAGTGTTTAGTCCTTTGGGTGCTCAAACAAAATGTTTAACCTGACAGTGCAAACAAATTATTTGATAAAACTTATTTGAATTGAAGCGTTAAAATTAAACTAAGCTGAAGTTTTACTTGTAAATGATCACAAGTATTTATAAGCTGACAACACAATGGTGTTGCTTGTGTTATACGGCTTCTGGTATATCAGAGAATAACAATGTCAACACAACACCCAATTATGCGTAACCATCTCTTCCCGTGTCGTCATTTGCTCCCAGCAGGTTCGCCGAGGCAGTGATGAATGGGAGTGATCGGGGAGGACGACTGTGTTTGACTTTTGTTATGTAATTATAACAGACGAAGCCTAATCTCCGTGTCTCAGCTGTGGTTCACTGTTCTCCCGGGGATTGATGGTATCACGGCTGCTCCTGTCAGGGGTGACTATACGAGCTCTCTCTACTTCTATATTAGCTTTCTGCCACTGATACCGTTTCAACTCTCACAACCCTTGTCCACTCTGATTATGAAGTCCTCTATTTGTTCGAACTCTTTTAAGACTTTACTCTTTCCAGTTTTATGGCATATCACTGCATAGTGTATTCCGGATTACATAATTATTTATTTATGGATTTAAATTATGGCATGTCAGGCTTACATACCATAGAACCAGAATGTGGGATTTTGTTTTTGACAGACATCGAGATATTAGATATTTAAAATTGCCCGTCAAATGTATGTCTATGTGACAAAGTGAAAGAGTGAATGGATGTATGTCACTATGATGAGTGAGAGAGCGAATGGTTGTATATCTCATATATATGATGCCTAATTGAGAGAGAATGGATGTATGTCTCTATATGACTTGAGAATGAGTGAATGGTTTTATATCTCTAAATGATGCCTGATTGGGAGTGAATGGATGTATGTCTTATATGAAGTGTGGATGAATGAGTGAATAGCTGTATGTCTATATGATGTGTGAATGAGTGAATGGATGTATTTCTCTTTTTGACTTGAGAGTGAATAGCTATGTCTATATGATGAATGAATGTGATAATAGCTGTATGTCTATATGATGTGAGAATGAGTGAATGATTTTATATCTCTATATGATGTACGGATGAGTGAGTGAATCGCAGTATGGCTGCATGACATGACATATGAATGAGTGAATAGTTGTATTTGTTTTCTCTGTGAATGAGTGAATGAGCCTGTGAGTGGGGGAGTGAATGGTTGTTTGTCTCTATATGCCATGTGAATGAGTGAATGGTTGTTTGTCTCTGTGTGTGGCCCAATGATTGAGCGGCCCAGGGTAAGCCCCGCCTCTTGCCCAACGACAGCTAAATAGGCTCAAACACTGACTGCAGGATAAGCCATTTTGATGAGCATTCAGTGATTCATTCATGTTATGCAGTAGAACAAGTTTTGAGTCTTTCCTCTGATGAGCTGCCACCACAGTAAATCCCTTCCAGGAGTAGATGAATAAGCAATTCTACACCCTGTTAAATGAAAGACTTTTTATTCATCCTTTCCAAACTTAACATATTAACATGTAGAAGAAATTCCGGGGCCATACACTGAGGTTCACAGTTTCCTGCTACCGACATGTGGCAAAGAACAAAAGCATAAAAGTCATCTTATTTTTTGGATTCTGTTGACTGGAGCCACTCTTACCTCAAGAAACTGAGGGCTTTGTTTCAGGAAGTTCTTCTGAAACTTATTATTTAGCATCATTCATTCCACATTATGTTGTGATTATTTGACCACCTCCAGATTGAAAGGTGTAATTAATCTAATTCTTCGACATGAGTGCAGAACTGAAAGCAACAAGTGACCAGGATTAAGAGATTAAGGGAAAAGTCCTTCACAGGTGGAACTGATCCACGAATGGATTAAGTCAATCCTTCTTCTTATCAGTCACCAAACCACAACAGATCATGAGCCTGAATAGAATAGAATATAATAGAATAGAATACAATACAATAGAATATAATAGAATAGAATAGGAAGTGGATGAAATTAGGGAATGTCATATTCAGGCACTTAATTAACTTGGATTCTTCTGTATTCCATTGACACGTCTTATCATGTGTGTCTGTGTGTACGTGCGCGCGTGTGTGTGTGTGTGTGTGTGTCATTGTCACGGCAACTCAGCACAGAACCCAAAAAGAAAAGGGAGATTTGCTGCCCTCTCATGGACGGATGATAAAACTGCATGCTCCACCCACAACGTAGATAAGCAAGATAAGTGGCAGACGATGGATGGATGGATGGATGGATGGATGGACGGACAGACGGATTTTCAACAGAGGCTTAACTCGAAACGCCAACTAATGTTGTAACACAAGCCAAGCCAGCCAAACTCTCTTAGCTAGACGCTTTAAGAGATCCCATCAGTGTCTTCTTTGTAACAATGATTGCAGCGCTGCTTTCTCACAATGACTTTTAACCTGGCTAACATTTTGACATCAAGCACTTTGGCGACTAATTTTCTAAAAGCTGTGACTAATTTCTTCTAATTTCAGGGAAACCCTGTGGAAAACAGTGTCATCAGAACTTTGCAGGAATTATGGAACTCCTCAACATGTGAATGCAGGAGGGAGATGATCCCTCAGAGGCCTTTCCTCCCCTTCATCTTTGTTTGGAGATCTTCAAAAGCGGAGCCTCAGGCTAAGGCTCAATTCTCCGAGAAGGACTCATTGAGCCTGGTCTGCATGACTCAGACCTGCAGAGCAAAAAATAAATAAAATACAAGCCATTGGGCATTGGATTTTTCTTGCTTTGGGATGACCGTTTGCAACCGACGTAGCCGCGCTTGCCGTAGAGTGGCATTCAAAAACACTGGGATGTACTGCCCGCCACTAGTTGCCCAGTCATGGAAAAGTCATGGAAAAACACAAGCGAGGTGTGTGTGTTATGAACCCATCCAAGAAGTTTAGCCATTAAGTGTGGCAAAGAGTGCAAGTTACATTTAGCATCACATTGTAGCATTAAGTCTGTAGCCAGTAAGGTTCTCTTTTATGATATATTGTTATTATTTGTTATTTATGAAGCCCATTTTCTTACTTAAAAACATATAACAAAAGCGGGGGTCTGGAACAGAATTATCGCGTTTTGATTAATTTCAATGGAGAAATTTAATTTGATATCCGAGCAAACTGAATTACAAGCTCGGTCACTGAACCTACTAAACTCGCAAGTCCAGGTATTCCTATAAATAACTGTCGATCTGTGGACCTCCATCGCAATCCCTGACAACAGTAACATTTCAGTTGGAATAGATTTAAGACACAAAAAATGTCTAATTTTTGTGAGCATTATTCTCATCATCCAGCCATCATGATCTTCTCAAAGGGTCTGGGTTTTTACCTTAAGCAGGTCGATGTTGCAGCAAGGGAGCTCACTGGAGGTCGCCACATTGATCAACTCGGACTCCGGATGAGCGGCTTCATCTTCACTCTTGGACCACGGCCACCCGCCGTCCTGTTCCATCACCTGCCTCCGTGCAGGCCTTCTGTTTGTCCTCTTCATGCTCAGATCCAAAGGCCTCAGGGTGTCAGAAGGTCCGGGTGGTGTATTTTCCTGGCAGAAGCGGAGGTAGGATGACAGTTCGGAAGTGAAGAAGTTCTCCGTCTGGGTGGAGGCCGATGTGAGAAGAGGACAAAGCCCCCTGACGGGAGCTGCAACCTGACGGTCCACCACGTTGACCTTCAGAGAACGAGGAGAAGTTTGTCTTTTTTTGCTTCGGCTTGTGCTCGACTTTCTTCTTGACTCAGTGGACATCTTTTTGCTCTTTGCAGCCCGTGTCTCTTTCTCCTCACCGATGGGCGGTGGGTTTGATGACCCCAACTCCTTGTGCATGCGGAACTTATGCTTCTTCACTTTACTCTTGGGATTTGAGAGGCTGGACTTGCCGCCGGATGGCCGAGGGGGCGACACTCCGGAGGTTCTCCGGGTCATGAACAGGTCCACGTCTTCCCCTCTGCATTGGACATCGCGATCGGCACCCTTCTCTGCCACGCCTGACGGCTCTCTGATTTTCCGCAGCGCCTCTTCAGAAATGTCGCCGCTGTGGTGGGACTGCAGGTGCGAAGCCAGACATTTGACCTTTAACTTCGGCTGTTTGGTCTTTACAGCTTTAGACAGGAAATCCAAAGCAACCTTGTTTTTCCCCTTGGATTTTCTCTTCAAGTCTGGAGACAGAGGCGCAGGACTTTTTGTCTTCTTTTTCTTTGCTTTTTCCTCACCCACGCTCACTTCTTTGCAGCTATTGATTCTCTTTTTGTTAATCCTGCTCTCCGATGAGTCTTTGAAGGCTTTTTTAGTCCTTGTCTTTCTCTTCTCTGGCGACGTCCAAGTCGCCCACATAGAATCGGGGTCCTCTGTGTTGTTCATAAGTCTTGGAAACTGAGAAGAGGTCCCGGAAGGTGGAGTGGGTGATGACAGCCTAGAATATGACTTTCTTTAAATAAGAAAACAGAGGGTTGATGTTGAAATTTATTTGTGGAATTTCTTTCACATTTTTTGTCAGTCGTAAACTTGAGTTATTCATGGCATGCTATCATGATTTAAAAGAATAATCCAGTTAAGATTTTGCGATATTGAATAAAGGACCTGCGGGCCGAAGTGCGATGTTAAAAACGAGTTATAAATCCCAAAACTCTGCAAAAAAAGTTGAAGACGATGTTCACAAAAAGTAATCACATAGTCAGAGTAAGCGAAAATCCAATGAGGGTGATTGTGAGGATTTGCATTTGAACTGCATAATTGAGATGAAATGCAGACGTGCATGAACATTAATCTCAATATCACTTCCCATCTGGGGGCTTTCACAACATCCAGCTCTGTGCAACTTGAAATACGGCATCATTTAAAGCCTTGAAATATTGAGTAATGGTGTGTATAAAAAAATTAAAAATAAACATTCAAATTTCACAAACTGCGTTATGAGCTGAATTTACACGCTGATGTTGTTTTCATTTGCTCTTCATAAAGTAGTGGAAGGAACGAAGTGTGGAAAAAAGCTGGAATAAACTGACTATTTATTGAAAAGGATACAACTTTAATATAAATAAAACAAAATGAAGAAACGAAAGTTATCGAAAAACATGTTTATATTAAGGGTTTTTCCGTTTTATTAAGCCACAGTTTGTAACTAGCAACAAGACTAAAACCCTTTCTTTTTTTCCCTTTCATGATTTTTCAACGGTTCTTGGAAATGACGACGAAGTTCACCCACGCTAACCAATACAGTTTGACAAATTAAGTTTAAAAATATAATAAATATAACTGTGTAAAAATTGTATAACGATATAATTACCTCAAAGCGTCGACTCAGCCCTGCCTTTGAACTCCAACTTCAGACGGCGTCGAGACTTTGTGATGCATTCCAAGACTTCACGTAAAGTTAGTTTTCTCAAAAGCAAATAGCTTTAAACGCAACGTAGACACCGACAGATATTTACAAAATCTCAAAGCAAAACCGTGCTCTTTCTCACCCTCGGCACGTCGGAGTCAAGGTTATTAAGAATCTTTACAACAATAGTTAATATAAAACACTTATTATCCTTTTTGACGAAGAACATGGATGTTCAAAGTCTCCTGATCTTGTCATTTCGGTGCCCTGAAATGTAGCCTATTTATCCAAAGGCGGGATTTACATGTTTTTCAAATTCAAATGTAATGTAGCTTCGGTAATGACATGTACTCTTTTGATTTTGTGAAGTTTAAAAAGTAAGAATGATTGCGAAGGCAGATGTTAAATATCGATTATTGATGGATTAACGAAATTATTGAAAGAAATTCAAGATGAACGATAGGGTTCAGAATATATGTAAGGACTGTAGTTCACAGTCTGACCGCTCGATGTCGCCAGATAACCCCGTTAATGCTGCGTGTAATAAATATGGGTGCAAATATATGTATTTATTTTGTTTTTTATCACTTTTATCGCCATCATCATGTATCAGATAGCTCGATACTCTGGAAAAAAAATATTTTATTAAATATATCATAGAATGTATTGATCTCTTTTCCTCACTTTGATAAGCACTGCTTGTCAGATTACATTCCGATTATCCATATGTATCTGTGAAAAAATCACAAATTTTTATTTTTTCTCCTCAATAATTATTTTTGTTCTAAATGAAGTAGTAACACAAACCAACACCTGTAGTTTAAAAAAAAAAACCAGAAGATACTGATAAACAGATAACTCAGAAATTAACATTGTTATGTAAAAGAAATCTGTTATTTCTATAGCTATTATCGTCATCATTACGATTATTATTATTAGTGGTGGAGGTAGTTGTGGTAGAAATATTATTGTTGTTGTTGTCATTAAAATTATGAATCAATTATCAAATGTTAGCAGTTGCTAAATGAGTCAAGTGATTTTAATCCAGTCTAGATAGCTGTTTGTCATTTTGACATCCTCCCCAACCTTTTCCCACGCACCTCAGTGCCTTAACATGCCTGGCGTGGATGCAGAATGAGGTCATGACGACCACAAGGTCCAGGCTGCTGAGCCGAGGTCAGGGGTCAACATGTTGAGCAGGTGTCATCTAAACACGCCGTAATAATATCACAGGAAAGAAAATAAGTTCACAGGGTCTTTAAGGCAAAACATTAAGTTTACATGTGTTATTTCTTTTGGGTCTCATCGCATCACTTCTCTCGCTTATGTTTTCTGTTTTTATTGTTGAGCCACATAATTTATATCACATTAAGTTATCTATCAACCTGTGATCAATGCTGATGTTTCAATTAACATTAACATTTAAATGAACATTGATAATATTGTATTTGAATTTATGGAACCCACTGGAACTTGCATTGATTGTAGGACAGATGCAGGGTTGAGTCTTACCTGCTATTAGCTTATATTAAACAAAAATATGTCCCATCATGGTGGGATTAAATCGGAAAATTCAGAAAAATCCTATCGGACAAGAACTTTAAAAAAAATATCAGTCATTGATAAATCACTTTATTACCTCCACAAAATTTGCTAAAATACATTTTTAATTGCAAAAAAATATTCACATAAAACAATTCAGATTTTACCATTCAATCTTCTCATACCTGTGTTCAAAATACATAAAGTGATTATTTCACAAGTTTCATAATTTCCTGACGTAAGTTCTCTGCCTTATATCTGCAGATGGCTCGCGAGGTCTCAGTATGGCCGTAATTCATCTGCTGTTTGAGGGAGTCACCTGCGTCCTGACATGGTGACATCATGTGAGTATATGTGTCTGACCTCATTTGTGTGTGTGTGCATATGTGACCTCCTGTATGTGTGTGTGGTTGTGTGTTTGTGTGTGTGACCCTAAAGTAGCATCCTTAAACCGCTCTGCTCAAAAACACCTGTGGCTGAAGACCGGAGCCCAGATGGCTTAACACCTGGTTATTTTCTGACATTTGTCTGTTTGTCATTAACCAGGGGAAAAGTCGCTGTGAAAGTGTGCTGGTGAATGTTTAACAGAAGCAGAAACTCATGTTTTCGACTGCGGAGCAGAATGTTAATTCCATTATTATTCCAGTTATGATTACTTAACATGCGTTACAGTTTAAATTGGCAGAGTAGCAACAGTATGATCGGATAACTGGTTAACACTCGGGCGAACGTCGCTGTGGATCAAATTTTCAAACAAACTAAATTCTACTTCACATGGGTCTGATATTAGAGCAGCTCTTTCTATATGCCGACCAGGATGACCTCTGGACCCCCTTCAATCAACTCTTGCAGTCAGACACCTGTCCTCCCCTTCATCATTCGTGTGCTCCGTCCCCATCATGTCACGTCTGCTGCTGCTGCTAATACACAGACAGCTTTTCGCCCTCGCATGTGAGAATAACCTCCCACTCGTCTATTGGTCCATTTATTTCACAGCAAAATAGATAATGCTTCAGCTTGTGTCTGCGTTTAATCGGAGTCAAGTAATGAAAGCGGGCGGTGAACCCCCACCACCGTCGTGAATGCAGCGACGTCAGCAGCAACCCACGCCGACCCCAAGGTTTCTTTAATTCGGGCGGTATCCTCTGACGTCGGGTCCAAGTCAAACCCCTGTTTTTTGGTTGTTTTATTTTGGGAGTCGAACAAATGAAATCACGTTAGTTCTTGAATGGCTGCCCGAGTCGCCTTGGAGACGAGGCCAAGCTCAGTGACCGTCGTAAATTCGGCTGCTATTGTTGCCTCGTCGGGATGGAGGCAACAACAAAGCTCAGATGAAACTGAGAGATCAGGGGGTGGAATCAAAGAGCAGCATGAAGGTGTGGAGGACAACTCTGCAGTAAAACTGCCCAGGAAAGCAGCCTTATTTTTTACAGATTTATTTTTATTTCTTGCAGACTTTCATTTGATTATGGCACTTTCTCATCAGGTTGTGTGCAGCCGGAGTGCTTGTGTGCGGGGGTATTTTTGTTTGGTATGGGGGTGTGTGCGCTGAGTTCAGAGGTGGTGATGTCACCCCTATCCCAACACTGACAGTGACATCTTCAGCGATAATGATGGCAGCTCATAAATGGCTATAAAAGGAGCTCCAGGCCGGAGCTGATCAGAAGTGTTCAGAGGGACCCCTCAGACCACACCAGACCCTCACATTGCTTCCATGAACAGGTATGTTGGACTCATTATGATTTCAAAATGACAATTTTGAGAACAAATAACCTCCATTTTTAAACTCTGATATAGAGAAAATTGGATCCCTTAAAATATGTTGCTGTTTTGGGTTCTCGGGAAAAAGAATTTCATATAACAATTCAAATTTATTTTTCAGATTTATTCTATTTTTTAATAAAAAACTATATTGCTGTTTGCCCTTAGTTTACAAGTTATCCAGAACTTTTTATCATTCCATCCTTGTAGCTCAGAGGATTTACAAGCCTCGCATGCTTTTCAACTTCAGAAATTTCCCGGAAACTGGGAGCCTTTTGAGGAACCACAGGAACCAGGGTCTAATTTTAGTTCTTGGGTAATTTATTTACCCTCTGAAAAATCCTTGCTTTGGTGGTGTGGGATCTCAGAGGGCGGGGCTCTGCGTCTACTATTGCATTTTGTATCATTTTATCAAATAAGATGAAAAAATTACAATCCTTCAGTGAACATTTATCTTGGAGATGGGTTATCCTCATGCCTCAAACGATAATAAAAGTGCATAAAATTAAAGATGCTCTTCACTAAATCAAGAAGATTAATCAATGAAAGGCAACCGGGCTCTTTCCAAATACACACACTTCAGTTTAAAGATTGTAAATAAGTTACGTGAGATGTTAAAACACTCACACAATTTTAACCGGAACTGGAATATTTCATGTTTATTTCCAGGGTATGGATGTTACCATGCATCATTTGGGCGGCAGAATCATGTTGGCGTTTTGGATTTTGCTCCTCATCACACTTGGGGAAGGACACCCCCTCAGGTGAGACTAACATATGCATATCTTTACTGTTATTGTTGTTTTGCCAGCTTTTAAGGTTATTTGTTGTTCATTGTAATATATCTTTAATCTCACTAATTTCTTTTCCTCGAAATGAATAGTATATATTTGTAATCTATCGAGCTATGGTGCGATATATAAAATAAACTAATAAACGAATAAACAAGCACTTTCATTTTACAAAACCGACCCACTATTTTAATTCATTCATTCATTCAGTTTTTTTTTTTTTGTATCTTCAGGAAAAGGACAGTAAGCGAGGTACAGCTCATGCATGATGTCGGGCAACACCAGCAGGTGCAGCAAAGACGCCAGTGGCTGCAGACCAGGCTGCAGGGGCTCCACGCCGCCCACGGACGCAGCAGTTGGGAGAAGGGCCGGCATCCCAGCCAGAACGCCCTGACCAGGCAGGAGATCCAGGAGGCTCTGGAGGTGCTGGAGAAGCTGCTCCACCTGAAACATCCCTGATTTCCCCTGATTCCCACTGGAGTCTCGACAATCGCTGCAACATTTCCAGCATCTAGATACAATATTTGCGTTGAGTTTCATTTATTGTAGTTTGGAGAATGTCCAGATACCTGAATGCGTCTCTAGGCCCACTTTTGTAATTTAATTTATTTGTGAAACTGCTTTTTAAGAAGTGATTGATATTCCTATGTTGAAGCACTTTAATAGACCTCTTTAGCTCAACGAACAGACAGAGGTGAAGAGTTGGACCAACAACTATTTATTTAATTCCTAAACTTTATGTGCCTGAAAATGACAAAGAGTGTCGTTTGATGTTAAGAATGTTAATACAGACTGTGCAATTCAGGTAGATAGAAAAGTATGAGTATATATTTTTATATGTCGCTGCTGCTATATGTTTACATGACGTTGAATAAAGTTTTTTTCTATAAACCTACTGTTTTTTACAGCTTTCAAAGTGAGTCACACAAAGTCACATTTATATCTCAGCAACTGTAGTCTAAGCATCCCGTCTAAGCATCCCTTATCGGCTGTGACCAAGTATCACAGTTCACGATTCAAAATATTTGAATAGCGCTTTTTTCCCACTAGTGGATAAAGGAAGAGTTTTCACATGTCAGACAACTATTATTTCAAATATAAATTACAAAATTATATAAAATACCACTGTCTAAACTGTCATACTATTTCCCACTACATACTTTATCCTTTTAGAATCTATTCGAGATTCTACAGGTTGTCTTTTGGGCCTGTTACCGTCATCTAGTGGCTACATATGATAACTAGTGGAGTGCGACAATAATTCCGCAGAATAATATTCAATGGATGCACAAAAGCGAAAACAATTACAAAATAATTTGCCTGAAGGCTTTTATCGTTTCAGTTTTAATGCTCCGTGTCAACTCGGCATTTAATGGTGCAAGTATTTATTGATTTGTCCAATATTTTCTTGCCACGGAAGCGAAGGTAAATATTTTCAGCCTCGTGGCTTGCCGTCCACGGAGACTGTCTTTACCGTAATCACCCTACTTTTACACGCACTGTAAATTCGGTGGGTCATCGGTGGCAGAATGTAGTCTTCGTTACCGTTTATCAGATCAACGAAAACGGCTGTGTGTCAATCTGCGAACCCGTTTGATGCTTCAGCGGACCTTTTCGACGATCGCACCCAGCGGGAAGGGGATGAATCACGAAAAGGTAAAGACTAGTTTAAGGTGTTTATCGGCACGCTGCTAACGCTAGCAGCTGGAAGTGCTAACGAGCTAAAGAAGTCCAAAAGATCCTCTTAGTTAATTTAAAATGCCGATCAAAGGGGTCGATGTCATTGAACTCCACGCATTTTAGCTGTGAGCGAACGTTGTGAGTTCACCACTTTTGAGTTTAAAACTTTAACTCTATCTGGCCGTTAAATTTCGTAGCAAGTATCGTTAAATGAACGTTAATGAGCTCGCGCACCTTTCCGGCGCCGTGATTGGCCGGTTCGAAAGTAACGGTCGAGGCGGTGATGGGGAAAAACACAGCTATTAGACATGCGGTATATTCAAAATATATCCCGAAGCTTGTTTTTATTTAACAGAAAGGTTCACTGTCCTGCTCCCAGACGATGGCCAGGTGCCCGACAAGAAAAGGTTAACACTCGGTTTAAATGTTTTTCAACCACACACAAACGGACACAGCGAGCATCAATGATATACCGCCGGACAGACGGTCACAAGTTACCGACAGATGTTCCCGTCGTTAATCCCACTCACGATCTTCTCTCAGCCGGTCACTCTGTCAAGTTAAACGACGGTGAAGTCAGGCCGGATTCGACCGGCCGACGAGGCGTCACCGCGGACGGCGTTGGAGGAGGTAAACAAACCGCGAGATTCGGTGGAAAGTTGCGCTTGTCACATTACTTTAGCTAGCTTTCCCCTCCACGCCGTTCAGGTCTTGTCATTGTCATTTATTTCATATTCTCAAATAATATCCAAGACAATCCCATTTGAAGACAGTCTTTCTCGGGCGCTTTGGCTCGATGATTGGTGCCGCTTTTGACATTTTTGTTGTGGGTTTTCATTGAAACAATCCCCAGCTTGACGTCCCATCTACCGAGTGGAAGTCGATTTAAAATATAGTGATAATAAACCAGCCGGGTAAAATAAATCGATGTTTTTCTATTGAATTTCCTCGAGTCTGAGTGACCACCAATGCCGGTTTTATTAGATCTCGATGGTTTTAATTCACACTTTAACGTAGAAAACTCCACTTGCAAATCTACAGTTTTACCGGCACGTTCAGTTTTTTTTTCTACTCTGATAAGGGAGAAGAGTCTCGGTGGTGTGTTTAAGGACTCTAGTGAGATTCGTTTATTTCCCCCAAATACCCTAATTCTTCAATATTACGCTACATGTGAGTGTGTACGTGCGGGTGTCGTGTCTGTGAGCGGAGTCGAGGCGATAGCCCGGAAAACAAGCGGCGTCCTTTGGGGTTTTTAAGAACGGCCCTTTCCCGTGAAGCGGCGAAATCCGAGCCGCACCTGAAGGCAGCACCGCTCGGATTTCGCCGAGCACGCGGCCATTCACAGGTCCAGGTCCCCCCGGTGACTCCGGCGGAGCCGCCGGTGCAGCACGCGGGTGCAGCGGGAGCTTCCGGTCCGGTCGGGACGATGCGGATGACGGCGGGAAGTGATGAGCGAGGATGCTGAGGGCTGCGAGCCCGCTCTGCTCGGTGGCGCCCCGGGTTTCTGCGCCGCGGTCATCCCGCAGCTCATCCCCTGCTGCTTTGTCTTCACTTGGCCCGCGGACACCGACCGGTGGGTGCTCGGCCGTCCGCCTTTAGCTTTGTCATCCTCCCGCACCTGCGGAGGACCGGCGCGACTCGCAACTGGAGGGAAGTCCTTGGGACCCCACGAAGAGCTTAGGTTTAACTATCACCATCTCCATCCATCCGTGACGACTTATTTTTTGTCTTGCATTATTTCGTTAGAGCTGAACAATTTTATTGTTATATCATTATGTCTAGATTTCCCCTTTTTCACAATTTCTCACCCACAGACGCAGATGTTCTTATTGGATCTATTAAGGGTTTAATTCCTTTCATTAAAATCTCCTAGACGGTTGATGTGTCAAATGAGCGAATCAGACCTCGGACCCAGCACAGTAGGATTTAAATTCTCTGGGAATAAGACTACCGGTATACTGGAATTAAGTGGCCTGAAAATGATCAACGGGGGCATGAGGTTTCCGGGGAAATCTGCAAAAACATATCAGAACAATGACCCCAAAATCTGTCGGAAATGTGGGGAGAAAAGAGTCTATATATGGAAGTTATATTTTTGTAGGTCAGATCTGGGATGCTGAGTGTATTTCTTGGATGTAGGGGCTTCTGCAGTGCTCAGTGGGTGCGTTGGTGCTGAGTATCTGATCAGTGATTTTTCCAAACCTAATCAGATTTTGTGATATTGCATCTTAGTGTGTAAGTTTCATAATTTCATCCAGGCCAAGCTGCCAGGACTGACATTAATTAGATGTTTTAGAGGCTTTTCCATTTTAAGGGTAATTTAGCTTGTTTTTGCTGATTGCAGCAGGCGCTGACATAGACACCCCCCACCCCCCACCCCTGTGTGTCGGTGTCAGCAGACCCTAAATAATTGATGGGACCCTCGTCCCTCAAGCCGCTCACTCCGTGCTTTTAATAGCTTGCCCCATGCTTGTGTGTCCGATTGTGTCTTTGCTGGCGAACTTGTATTCCTTAGTGTAAAACACAGTTAAATCCGTGTGTTTTTTTCGTGCCGCACATGGTAGTCTGTAAGGGGAAAAAACTGCTTCCCCGGTTTCTTTGTTCCTTCCTCCCGCCTCTCAGCCGCGCTCTCCTGTGTTTCCTCTCCCGCCACAGCTGAACATTGACATCCTTTCACACATAAAAACACCCGTTTGTGGCCAGATGCCACAAACGTGTCTATCAGTTAATCCCTGATCGTTCTTCTCACAGTCTGATTGTGTCCTTTCTTGCGCAGAGAGAGAGATGCGCGCGTTTGTGTGTGGAATCAGCTGCTATGGTGACCCATGTCTTCAAGGACACGAGCATTTGCTGCCGAACTATGACTTTCTGTGTTGTAGCTGTCACAGCAAAAACACACCTTAGATTTAACTTAGAAATTATGTTTAAACCATGCAGTTGATTTTAGTTCTTTTATATTGACACTAAATTTACGATATAAATACGATTTAGACTTTTTTTGTGCCCGTTCATCGCCTGGATGCTGCCGTAGAAAATGAATTGTCGTGTTCTTCTGAAGGCCTTGTGTCACTGCGGATATGTATCATGATATCTGATTGGATGTGGAAAATCTTGTCAGAGACAACACAATTAACTTTGTGTCTCTTCAGCTCTGTAAACGGCTTCATTCTGCTATTTTAGGTCTTCTGATTTTTTTGCAGGCATGCTCAGTAAACATGCAGCAGCATGCACCAAAGATGTGCTAGAGCAGATTTCGTCAAATAGAGAGTGTGTGTGTGTGTGTGTGTGTGTGTGTGTGTGTGTGTGTGTGTGTGTGTGTGTGTGTGTGTGTGTGTGTGTGTGTGTGTGTGTGTGTTTCCTTGGATTCCTGCCGATATGTTGGTGACTTTAGCTGATCTCTAAGGAGTTGGAATTTTTGCACACTTCCTTATTTTGATTGTTTTTCAAAGATGACCGTCAACAAACCTATTAGGATTTCTTAATACTTAAAACCATCTCTTGAATTGGGGAAAAATGCATTACTTCAAAATTAGAATAGAAAATGAATACCTAATTGGCAAATAGTCATATTCTTTCAGATCTACTGAGATGCTTTTTGCACTGTTTCAGTTGGGCTACACAAAGGATGGGCAATAAAGAAGGTGTGACCTTGACGGGTTGGTTGATCATGGAGGTGATGGCGATGGCGCGTGTCAGCATCTGGGCGGCAGCCAGACGCTGACATGTCTCATTACCAGCCATGACATAACGGGCAGCCTCTTCTCTGAACTGGATGCCCAGAAACTCCAGCCTGTCGTGAGGGTGGGCGCAGAATCAGATACATGCAGAGCCTTCTTTCACTGCTTCATGTGCTCGCTGTCGCAACTTGCCATGATATTGAGTTATATAACTTATTAAAAAACTGGGAGGTCATCTGAGGAATTGAATAAAATTACCGTCTGGAGTCAGATGTAGATCAGTCCGCTTTTATTGAAAATGCTGTGCTGCTGCAAAGCATTGCTTTTTATTTTAATTCATCAAACAAATGCTCTATCAGTTAAGAAAAAATTGGAAAATGCTCCAGATGAATTTTAAAATGGTCCCCAAAACTCACAAAGAATTAACCTTTAAATGCTGATACATTGACTTGGTATTTGCAAGAAATCACTTTAAATGTAGAGTGGGAAAAGTGTAGTGGAACTCCTCCTCATCATGCTGAAGGCAATCTGAGTCAAAGTATTATTGTTTTCCACTTGAATTTCACACTTAATCGGATCAGGATATATTCTGATATTTAAAAGCCGGCCTTCTCCGTATTCTCACTTTTATTTTGTAGTTGAATATCGCACAAATACAGAGTCACTGCAGGCTGCGGGTCACAACTCCATAGCTATAAAATAATGGTGGGATGTCTCTATCAGCCCCCATCTCCTCCAGTGGCTGGTCATCATGTTTCACAGCAGGGCATCTTCATCATGCTGTCTCCTCCGTGACCTCAACATGTCGCTCAGAGGCCGTTCTCGAGGAAGCAGAGGATTTATTGCACTGTAAGGGCATGTCGATTTCACCGGACTCACGTGCTGCTGCCGTTGCTGCTCCTCCAGTCAGTCTAGACATTTCCTCTGCCAGAGAAGATGTTCACTGACATGTATTTTCCAAAGAGCCAGATATTTAAGGAGCCAACGAGGCACAAAGAACTCTCTGACTCTGCACTTCCTTTGTACCTTGGAGTTTTTGTTTAGTCACTGAAGTATCAAACGGCCTCAGACAACCATGACGTCCAGTGCCAGATATCTCACCGGGAGCTCCATGCTGGAAGGCAAAGATAAGACTGGAGACCTAATTCACTCCACGTGACCCACTGTGTCTTTGTGCTTGTTGGCTGTTTTTCCTCATCCAGTTACATAGTGGTTTTATGTCTGTCTCTCATCAACCCCCTTTTTAGTTTTATTTACTTTTTTCCACCAAATGATGGTGTTAAGTTCTGACCTTTATTCCTGCACAGAGCCATGTTTATATTCTAGCAGCAGTAAATTCAAGTAGATTCTTCAGTTTAAGTGCCATTGTCGTGTGAAAGAGTTCATTTGGGATATTTGTAACTTTATTGCTGTCAAAGTAAGTCCTGTGCATGCTGAGATTGTGTCTCTGTATTAATAATTTATGTGTTTAATGGCCACTTAGTCACTCATCTCTCATTTACTATATAGCCTGACTCATAATGGACTTTTGCTGAAAATTTCGTATTCGTTATTTAGCATTCATATTCATTTTTTTAGGACAACACATCTTGTGTGGATAAAAAGCACCATAAAGTGAGTTTTGTTGCATTGGGGGTGGGGTGCTGAGCTGCTTTATCTCGTGCAACAGGTGTGTTAGTTTTGCCTAGGTAAAGATGTTTGATGGCAATGACGGAGTCCATGATGCCACCAGATCCTGGACCAGCTAACAAGAGGGTTTGAGCCTCCTGTCGCCCAGGATAAACAAGTCACTTGAGTGATGAGGACCTCTCAGGCTGCTGACGTTGGACTGACCTGATGAGCTCAGTGTTGATCAGGATGAAAGAGGAGAGCAAACATTGAGGAGGTACAGGGAGTTGTGACGAAGAACCAATTATTTGGGGAAGGAGGAAGAGCACTGAAACACACAACCTCACACTCAGTGGTAAACCACAGCAGAGGGCGGGAGAGGATTTGCTTGTCAATCACGTTTTTTGGATCTTGATTGGGGAAAGAGAGTTCAAGAGCTAGATCACGCTGATTGAGCTATGAGAGCCCTATTCCCAAACACAGCAGAGTAAAACTTTGCCCCTCTTTAGATAGTTGTTGTGCTGAGATGCTGCTGAACTCATCACGAAAGTTCCTGGATTGTTTCACATGGATGGAGTCTCTAATGGATGCTGAGCGCTTTGCAGTGCAGAGTTCATGTCAGTCGACTGCAGACTTTTCCACGCTCTCCTTTCTCAGCTCCTCAGCTCAGCACACAAAACCTACACCCGTTCCCCCCTAAGTGCTATATGCACAATGAAATGTGTGTGTGTGTGTGATCTAATGTGTGTAAGGATGAATTCACGCGCCAGCGATTTGCTTCATGTGAACTCAGTGTCCCCTCCGCCTGACGGTGGTTTATGTGCAGACCTACCAGTTGTAATCATCTTCCAATTCTTTTGTCACCTTGTGCGTCAGAGACACTATTGTAGCTTGGAAGTAGATTTTGTTATGACACTGATAACGTAAATCTTTGGGATGAACCGTAGTGTCCGATATGTTATACAAGGAAACCGAAAATGTAAAGAAATAAAGCACACAATAGTTTAAGCTCATGCCATGAGCCATGTCTTTTTTTTTTCTTCCATAACAGAAGAAAATATTTGATCACAAGCCTTCCTCGAAGCAGACCGTGGCTCAGTAAAAATCATTTTCAAAAGCAGTTGAATAGTCAGATGTTCTCTATTTCTAACAATAGCCGATTAAAAAGATGTACAAAAATTATTATTTTAGTGATTTATAACATTCATATGTTCTGTGGCTCATTTTGCTAGGTTTTCTTAATTAGTCATTCATTTTTCAGAATCAAGTGAAAATGATTGAACATTAACAAATTCCTCAGTTGCGAGCTCTTCTGTCCTGATCGTCCTGCACCTCTTGTGTGTTTATGTGTGAAGCAGTGACAGACAGTGTGGTGTTTCAGTGCTGGACGTGGTCCAGCCGCAGCAGGTCGTCGCCATGAGTCACGGGGCCGGAGGGTCGAGTGACGGCATCGGCGGGGGAAGAGAAGGAGGAGAATATTATTGGGAGCATCGGCGGCGCTCCAGCGATCGATCCCGTGACTCCTCCCACGAGCGAGGAGAGGGTCAGTTGACCCCCTGCATCAGGAACGTCACCTCTCCCACGAGACAGCATGGTGAGTCTGAGCAAAGGACCGGTCGCCATCTGTCACATTATACCCTGGTTTCAAGATGAAAACTGGCCGCTAGGATGTTAATTACATTTCCATATTCATGGGAAAATGAAAAAATCGACTTCTTGGTCACCTTTACAACATCAACATGTAAGGTTTCCTGAGGTAGCATGATCCTAAATGAGTCAGAAATTAGCCAACATGAGAAAAAAGTTAAACCAAATTTAAATAAACAAAGCCATGAATTTGCCATAAATGATCTAGCAATAATGGAGAAGCTCAATAATAAGTACATTGAGAGAACAGGAAAATCAAAATGAAATTATTAGGCGTAATCTTGAAAGCAATCCGGTTTCAAAAATTCATAAAACATTTCTGTTTATTTTAATGGTACATTGTATAATTTGTTAATGTGGTTTGTGAATATAATGTTCCCAGTTAATCAGAGATCATGATGTTTTCTAAAGAACGTGCTCTGTTCGTGCTGTAGACCGCGAGCGTGGCGATGGAGGCTCCTCCTCCAGGTCGTCCAGTCCACGCCCCCCCAGGGCCCCTCTGCCCTACCCGCACGTCATGGGACACATGCCTCTATCTTTGGGTCCCGCCGGAGGCGACCACCATCCCAAGAGCCTCGGAGCCTGTGACCTCGTCTATGTGTGCGACCTCGGCAGCAAGGAAACCCACCGGGGCGGGGGGCTGCGAGGTGGCGAGAGAGTGACGCTCATTGTGGACAATACCAGATTCGTGGTGGATCCTGCAATCTTCACGGCCCAGCCGAACACCATGCTGGGCAGGTAAATCTGGAAACCCAAACATCATGATTTGATATTATAATGATTATTATTTCAGTGACAATAACATACAAGAATAAACCTCCTGGTAAAATTGTGAGCTACAAACTCACAATGTGAATGTCCCAGCCTCTGACTGTTTTGACTGGATCCATCAGCCCCTGCTGGATGTCAGAGGGTTTCATCATATGAGAAGGATCGGCCTAATACTGTTTTGTTGGCTCGTCAATAAAACTGCAGTGGAGACCGACTTAATAACAACAAAGTAGATAAAGATGAGCAAGAACTTGCAGAAAGATCATCAGGAAATAAAATGACCTTACTTTTCAGCTCGAAGTTGAACAAAGACTGAACAAGAGATCACAGAAAAACATAGCTTCTTAAGTATTTTACTTTTAAATTAATGAGCAAAATGGATCTGGAAAATCATCACCGATTACCAAGTGTGGAAAGGGGGAGTCAGATAAATTCCAAGGCTTTTGCACATTTGGATTTTGAGTAGATTAAGTCACGTGTCACTTTGTTTTGAATCAAAAATTGTATCTGGTGTGTCGATGCACCTTAGATCTCCGGTTTGTGTTCGACATTCAAGCTCTGATAAACGGTCCTCAGACCCAAAATCTGACCGTTACCATAGAAACCAGCGTGAGCCAATAGCGCCGTTCGATGTGGTACCTGGGCGAGCAGCATCCGACCACTCCATAATTCATAGTCTGCTGGTTTGAAAAGGTGATTGTTTTAACTCCCGGGACGAAGACAGTTTATCCTGATAGCATCTGCCTGTCTGACTGAGTTTTCCTCTTCAAACCTGACATCTCTGCATCCGTCTGTGGCCACGTGTCATCGCCGACCAGCCTCGCCACCAGCACAGACGCCGCGACTGGCAGCTGTCAATCAGGCGGCTGACAGATTCCCTCGAAGACCTAAGCGCCACATGACAGTGACGAGTTGGCTCTTCTTACTGATTCATGGTCAACGTGCCAAATGGATTGATTTAACATTAAAAGAGATGTTATTGAATAAACACAAGATCCTCACTTGATCAAGAAGCACAGTGACCAGCAGGCTGTTTCCTCTCAGCAAGCATTCACAGTGGAGTTCACCTGACCTGCTCTGTGTTCAGAATGTTTGGTTCCGGCCGGGAAAACAACTTCACGAGACCCAACGAGAAGGGAGAGTTTGAGGTCGCCGACGGCATCAGCTCGACGGTCTTCAGAGCCATTCTTGTGAGTTCCCCTCCGCCTCTTATTCCCCCTCACTGCAGTCTCTGTTCCCCGTTTGCTCTGTCTAGCTTGATTCTAATTTCCGTCACATTTGCTTCCACTTGATGCGCTTTTGCTCGGTAATGAAGCGAACCCTGCGCCCGGATCGGATCCCAAGGTCACGTCTCTCTGGTGATCGTGTTCCCGTCACGCTGGCCTCCGTGGGGACCATTGTCCAAAAGCGTCTTCCTCTTTTCATTGGAGATCCTTGAGACAAGGCTCGGCTCTGAAATCGAACACTAAGCCCAAGTGTGATTGAAACCACTTAGACTTCATTTAATAGGTCCTTTGTTGAAAATGTAAGGGAGTCTGTTCTGTCTAATGGTTTTAAGCCACAGGAAGAGCTTAAACTCCCCAGTAAAAGCCGCAGCTGTGTAGGTCAAAAGCAGACTGTTCGAAATGTGTCAAAGCAGCTTTGAGTGACACACCATTAATGGGATCTGTTCTTTTGACAGTTTACCCCTCAGGTCTGTCCCTCTTCACACATTAATCCCAAATACGCCGCTGGTGCACTCGGAGGTTTTCAAGCCCAGCCTCACCTGGTTGATGAGTGAGAAGCAGGTTAGTTTGGTTTGGAAAAATTAGGTAACAAACAGTGTATTTACTTCTGACATTTATTTATTTCCGCTTGAACCAGGTTTTTGGAAGTAATAGCAGCAGTGAAGTCTCATAGCGAGTTCTCAGTTTTTTGACTCGTTAGATGAACTCGTCTTCGAACTTCTGTGAATGCTTAAAAAGAGCTCATGTGAAAATCAAGGTCCAGTGCTCTCAGTCCAGTGACTCCGGACCCGTTAAGGTAGAACTTTGAAGTCCTCCTTGGAGCAGGGAGGCTGAGTGGGGCGGCAACGGGCAATGGCCGGGGTGTCTGATCAGGACCAGATCCAAGGATGTGACCCCACATGAATGGAGAGCTAGTATTCCCCTGGTCCGGAGGGCTGATGGAGGGGTGTCTGAAGCGGGAGCAGAGGCAGCAGATCCTTCACCCAGTGAGTCTGAAGGACCTTGGCTTGTTGTTCGAGTTACCTCCGGTCAGACTGCTGGGGGGTGAAGGGGTTCAGCGGGAGCCGCTGCCGCCCCTCACTTTGCTCTGTGATCAGAATGGTGAAACGTGTGTGTGCGTGTGTGTGTGTGTGTGGTGGTGGGGCTCTGTGCCTAATGGATCCGTTGGGCAGCCCAGGGTCAGTGCAGTGGAGCCTGAACGTGCTTTAAAGAGTTCCCACACATGCCAGCCGGTGAAAATTAACATTTCTCATTTGTCAGTGATGGACAGGTGGAAATCCCTTGACAGCATTAGTTACAATGTTGGGCCTTTGCATGTGAATCAAGAGTCCCCAAAGCTGCAAAAATAAACCAGCTGCGATATTCCAAGCTCCACATGAAAACCTTTATTTTATTTTAATATCAAAATATAATTGTCACGTCTCTGCAGTACCTCAAGCCACCACAGGTGGTGCGAGGGAGCAAGGCTTGGGTCCGCGGGGGAGAATGCAAGTGTTTGTGCTGCAGCCGCGCCTCTGCTCTCTGAGTGCTTTGATTAAAAGGTTAATGGTCGTTGGATTGCGGTCCCTGGATTTATAGACTCAAAAGCCGGAAACCGTTGTAGAGCAGCAGGACGTGAGTGGAGCTGAGTGGTTCAGTCCTGGTTTCCATAGTGACCGTGGATGTTACACAACCAGCTCAGAAAGTGGAGCAGAGAATGTGACGACAACAGCCTCTGCTTCAAAAGCCACCCCCCTTCGTGCTCCCTCCCTCTCTTCCTCCTGACGTCTCCGGACTTTATTTTCCTCCCTCTCTCTCTCTCTCTCTCTCTCTCTCTCTCTCTCTCTCTCTCTCTCTCTCTCTCTCTCTCTCGCCCCGCTTCTTCAAAGACGCGAAACCCCGTCCGAGTCCACATATGCAGGAAGAGCGGAGTCAGCATTGCGCGCCGTAATCAGAGTCAAATGCTA
>CAAKHD010005043.1:11460-21499 GCA_901007705.1 Fistularia tabacaria | reverse complement strand
AACACACACCCATGGGAAAACACACCCACCAACCCCCCCCCCGGCGGGGTGTGCCCCCCCCCCCCCCCCACCACACACACACCCTCATGTGCCCAGTACTCACGAGACCACGGTGTTGGTGGACACAATGTACTCCACCTCCTTGGTCCAGGGGTTCATGAAGCTAAACCAGCGGCTCCTCAGCGTGATGAAGGAGCCGTCCTTGATCTTGAACTTGTAACAGTTGGTGTTAATCTTCTCCCTCATCTGCAACACTGAGGGGGAGGCGGTGCATGTTAGCTGTGCACGCCAGCACTAACAGTAAGCAGAGGAACCTTGACCGACGAGTGCATCAAATTACGAGTTTTCCGAGTTGTGAGCCGTCGCTCGGTGGATTTTTCGCTTCACGGTAAGTCGAGATCTGAGTTAGGAGCGAGCGGGATGAGCGTTTGACACCGACGTGGCTGCCGCCGTCTGTGAAGTGGCGTTTAAAGACATTAGGATGTGCCACCCGTGACTAGCTAGCCCAGAGAAAATCATGGAAAATCACCGGCGAGGTGTGCATGTTGTGGACTCGTCCCTTAAGAGATGGAGAAGTTGTTTTCGGTGAGATACGGTGACGGAGAGCATCAGATGGCAGAAGGCAGGAGACATTTACGGGGATTTGGTGCAGCAGACAGGGGAATGTAAACTGATGCGGCATTAGAAGAGTCATTCAAAGACGGTTGGGGACGGTTGGTTGATGTGTTTTAAAAGAGGAGCGGCTTCACTCCGTCTATAAATGAAGTTAAAACATAAAGTGTAGCAAAGAGTGCACGATACTTTTAGCAACACATAGTAGCATTAAGTGTGGAGCCAGTAATTAGTTAAGGATAGAGCACCAAATGAAAACTCCCCCAACCTCCTCGAATACCTCCACCGCCATCTTTGTCTGATCTTTATGTATAATTAATTTTTGATACATTATGTGTTATTTCTTAACTACATTTTTCTTATTTAAAAACACGGTAACAAAATCTGTCAGTAACAGATTAATCGTTTTTGAATTCATTTTAACAGGAACATTTGATTTGATGTACGAGAAAATTCAGTCACAAGCTCGGAACCCGTTGAACTGGCAAGTCGAGGTTTTCCTGTCACGGATGGGCAGAAGGTACCTTGTCGGTGACACTCGGCCAGATGTCCGATGTCGTCCTGGTGAAAGTACTCGTAGAAAGAGGTCCCCAGCAGCTCCTGGGGAAGGTAGGCCAGGATGGCAGTGGCTCTGGAGAGAGAGAGAGACGGACTTCGGTGTTTACTTCGCCTCTCCTCGCAGAGACCGGGGCCGTTCCCGCACTCACCTCTGATCGACGAAGACGAACTTGCCGTCGATGGCGTGGCGGGAGACGTATTCCGTGGGCTTGACCCGGATGTCGGCGAGGCTGGGCTGGGGGACGATGTGGGGATGCAGCCGGCCGATGGCGACCAGGCAGCTCAGGTTGCAGCCCTCGTTGTCGGGCTCGTTGTCCTCGTCCAGGCCCATTTTGGTGGGCGGCCAGCTCTTCAGGTAGCCCGTGCTGTGGATGGTGCAGAAGCTCTTACGGTCAGCTGCAATGACAGGACGAAGAGCAGAGGCGCTTTATGACGACTGGGCGACCAGTGGGGAGCTGGGGCGGAGTTCAGACCGAACCGTCAATTCTATTCGGAAAGAATCGGTAAACACATTCAGCATTAATGGGAGATTCATTCAATCCAGCTAAATCAAAATTATAAAATGGAAAAAAAAAACAACAACTTTTGTATCTTTAAAGGTTCTGTATGTGAGTTTATAACCCAGCAGGCACTTCCTGTTCCAGGCTGGACGCCAAAGTCAAATTTCCAATGAATTGCTTGCCAGGGTGGAAAAAGGGGGAGAGGGGGGGCTGTAGTGGATTAAATATAAAATTGAAAAAGATTTGGTTGGTGTTTCAACTCGGTGGAAGAAAGAAAAGAAACTCAAGTCACAGTGAGAAATCCATTCCCCGAGCAGACAGGCTGTTCTTCAGTTGTTTGTTTCTCCGCTCCAGATCGACTAAATGTTCAGTTTTATTCATGAACTACAATGTTTATGTGATGTAAGGAGATTTATTAGCCCCCCCGGCGTGAGACGTCAGCTCTGGATTTAGTGGCTGTGGCAGCGAAAAGGGAAAAAAAATTATAATAAATCGATTAAATGCAGGGGTCACTTCCTGCTGATAAATAAATAAAGGTTAATGAAACAGAGGAAAAATACAGGAATTTAAAAGCACCAGTGGGAGATCCCTTGTTTATCTTGTGGAAATTGTTTTTTAGATGACTTTAAATGACATTTTTGGGCGGCTACTGCAGTGTGAGGAAGAAATTTACCGTGAATCTCCGCGATATGGATATTCAAGTCGCGCTGATTTGTCGGGTTTGTTTCTGTGAATCAAAAAACACACACCCAGCCTCCACTGCTGCTGCTGAGTGAGTGATTTTGGAAAAGTTGGGCTAAAACAAACTGAAAGTGCTGCTCTCTCTTTTACATTTCAGTCGTCCGGCTCCGTGGCAGTGGAACAACAAAACGCGGGCCGGAGAAAAAGCCTTCTCTGCATTAAATATTCAGCCCGCTGCGCCGGCGAGGTGACGCAGCAGGTTTTTGTTGCGTGACGGCTTCCTGAATATTCCTCTGAGGATAAAGGCTTTCAGTTTACACTCCCCGCTCCCCCACTTAATTCTGCCACCGCGGTCAGCCATGTTGGAGGCTCCCTTCAGGGCCCCAGAGCCAAGGTTTCACTCAACGGTGCGTTCGACTCCTCGGACGCTCGAAATCTGTGACAGTACGCCCCCCTTTAACCCCCCGCCGGGACCACAGGGGGAACTTCCTTCAGTTTCACCGAAGCGTGAGTCCTGTTTCCGAGCAGGATAGGAGAGGGGGGAGAGCGTTACACAAGGGAGGAGGGCGAGGGGCCACGCACCTTTCTTTTTGGAGCAGGTGGAGGGGAAGTCTTTGTCCTCCACTTTGACAGAGGGCCTGTTGCACTTCATCCGGCAGAAGAAGGAGCGCCGGGCGCCGGAGCAGAGACGGGAAGGGCCAGGGGTGATGTCTGTCTTAACGGGGAGGCCGGCTGCTCACACACACACACACACACGAGGCGTTAGCGACACACTAGCACACACACCAAGACCCTTCCAGAGAGAGTGACGCTCCAGCGGGGACATACTCTTAGCGTCGATGAGACGTTCTCGGGGGGCCGTGTCGGAGGAGGAGAGCTGCTCTTTGACCTTGGCGATGTCCTTGGGGTGAAGGTAGTCGAAGAGACTCTGACCTATCAAGTCATTCTGGAAACATGTGGAAACAGAAAGAGAGAGAGAGGGAAGAAAAAAACGTTAAGATTTCTGGGTCGGTGCAAGGATTCCAGCCCCGTCTGCTGTAGAAACGCCATCATGAAAAAACGCCCGACGAGACAAAAAGGCAAGTTTGTGTCCCCGGGAAGACCAGCGAACCCACCTGACTGTAGTTCAGGATCTTGTAGACCGACTCGGACACGAAGAGAATCTTCCCGCGGTCGCAGCCGACTACGAACAGGAAGCCGTCAGCAGCCTGGAGCGGCAAATTAAAAAAAGTCAGTTTTAGGCGAGAATTCTCCATTCGCACTTCGTTTCCCATCAGGCCTCAGCTGTGGCTGCCATCACACCCTTACCCTCAATATCAAGTGCTTCAGCTCGTCGTCTGACAGGAAGGAAGGCTTGTAGTTGGCCTCTGTGTAAGGGTTAGCTGCACCTGCGCAGGACACCGGACGTCAGAATACACATCTGCGGTGCATTCACACACACACACACACACACACACACACATACACACACACACACACACACAAGCGTCCATGCCAGCCGGTCACCCCGCTGACCTCTGAGCGTCTTCATGTGTTGGACCGCCATCCTCAGGACGGTCAGCTTGTCCAGCTTGCGCGACATGGCGTTGCACGTAGGGACCAGCGAGGCCAGCTCGTCGATGAAGCTGTTCATCTTGTCCCGCCGGCGTTTCTCGATCTGACTGTGGGCCTCCCTGCCGAGAACACAAGGGGACGGCGGCCTGTTAGCCCTCGACCGCCAGACACGCACACGTGGACATTTAGGAGGGGTCTCTTCCGGTCGGCCCGACACCCGCGTCTACGCTCTGCCATTATGCCGTCACACAAATTCTCTGCCACGTTTCATTCACACGAGGGGAAGCGGTCTTATACCTGGCGTTCTTAATCCGGCCCTGTGGGTCACTGCAGAGAGAGAGAGAGAGAGGGGGAGGAAGAGGTGTTAGAAAAATAACCTTCGACGCTTCTCTTTTCAGTGTTTTTTCTGATGATCAAACGCTTCTGTGACCGCTTAACGATTCCGACAAAGAGGGTTGGTTTTTTTTCCCCTCTTGAAGCAGACGCAGCGCCTGCAGCGCCCTGAACAAACATCCGACTTTAAAAGGTGGAGGGGATGAAATGAGAAAGCACTTTGCAGAGCTTTTTTTGTTTTTCCTTTAATGCGATGGGTGGGGAAGACACACACACACAGACACACACACTGGCGGGTGTGGTGAAATGACTGCATGCACACAAACACACACAGACACACACACGCAGGGCTGTGCATTGAATGCGATCGAGCAACACGCTTTTCCTTTTTTTTTCTATGTTAAAAACCGGTGCTATTATGGAAAACAAAATTCCATTTAAAGGCTTTAAGTGGCAAATCCCGACGTGTCGGGTATTGATTCCACATCAAGACGCTTTTTGTTGCAGACAAACATTTGACATTTGTGACCTTTACATTCCCGCATCTTGTAATCCTGCTGGTTGATTTCACACAAATGCGGCGTTGCTTCGGTTATCCGATATCTGCTATCTCCCTGCCTCGTACACGGAGGGAAACCCTGAGTCACTCCTCGGACAGACTGCGCTTTGAGGAGGAGGAGGAGGAGGAGGAGGGAGGGGTAATGGGGTCACCCATGACATCACAGGTTCTGTAACCAACCTGGTTTGTTGGCTAAAGCGACAATCAGAGATTACACAACAGGGGTAATACTATGGGCTATTTCTGAAGCAACAATCTGATTAAATGTAACATGCAGACAACAGGGTCGCCATAGGAACTCTTCTGTAACCGTATGTCGATGATTTTTCATCGGGCGTGACGCGCCGCGTCATCGAAATTAAAGAAACTCGGTTTGACCTTTTCTGAAAATTTGAAAAAAGACGGCCCCACTGTTGCTGCTGACGTGCGGCCTACCACTATCGATTTCCACGATGCCGCTTCACAGCGTGCTTGTTGCCCGGAAACAGAAAGAGATCCTGTGTTATGGCGACTTCATTCAACATCTTCGTCGACCTCTCTGTGACACGCGGGGCGAACGGGAGTTATCGGATTTAAGCCTGACTCAGGTCAAAACAAAGGAAGCATCCAGACCGTTTGTAAAGTAATTGAAGAACCCCCACTGGATGGTTGCGTCCTCCCCCCCTCTTCCTCAGGATGACGAAATAGCGAGGATCTTTGATTCCGGCCTGAGCAACTTAATAGTGAAATATCATCACACGCCGAGTTTGTACGAGTCGGGAGAACAATCTAAATTCTTAATGAGTATTTGACCTTCCGTTCTGTATTATATAACACATTTAATGACTCCTAACGCAGTGTAATTTATATATATCTTACGTAAAGCTGAGGAACCCGGTGTTAAACCTGGCCTTTGGATGATAAATATTTAATTATGTTGACGTTTCGAAATGAGGTTTGTAGTTAATATGGGATGTCAGAATGACTCAGCTGATTGAAGGGAATATGTAAACAAGCGATGTTATTGTTAACGGATGGAATTTGTAAATACGTATTATATAACCGATAAAGGTCACAGTAAATGTACTGCATAAGTGGTGAGTAAACAGTGAGTATTTTCTTCACGTCACATTCTAGAAGTTCCTTCTCATTGAACTCTTACCTTCCCAGTTTGTCCTTGTCCGGGTCCATGTCGCTGAGGAGAGGAAGGTCAGAGAGGCCGGTTAGCTTCAACCACCACAACGTTCATACGACCTGATCAGATTGCGGCCACTCCGTCCTCTGCCGGCGCGCGTGAACTTACTCGAACGAGAAGCCATCGATCCTGCGGAGAAACAAAGAAAGTTTCCTCGTCACTTTTAGATGTTCCCAGACTTTTGACGGGGGGGGGGGGGTTCCTGCAGGATCTCTAGGCCGCTAACATGCTCCTTTCTGGACCAGCTGAACTTCATCTTTTGCTCTCCTGTCAGATCGTTCTAAGGCTGCTCTTTTCCTTACTGGTAGTCTGTGGTGCTGCCCTTCCTCTTGCGGGTGTAGTCCATGCCTGGGGTGCTGATGGAGCTGAGGTCAGTGGATCCGGGGGACATGAAGTCGGTCATTGTAGACGAGATGTCCATCCTTTGGTCTGCCATCAGGTCATCTGCGAAGGGTGGCCGTGCGAGACACGGATCAAGGTTGTAACTACTGATCAATGATCAGCTTTAAACTCGTCATGTCTCCTTTTATTTAGAAATCCATTTTTACATTTTAATGATTGAACAAAACCTGGTAATAAATGTGAAATACCGATAAATTCGGAGACTCATTTTTTGCTGATGTTGGTCAAATATGTGTGTGTTGAGTGATGCAAGCCACATGAAAACAGTTTCCTGAGTCTGACAGGGAACCGAGTTCAGCAGAGAGACACGGCCAGGTTTGCATCTTCATTTAGTGCACGGAGAGGAGAGGGACGGTGGCACTCACCACAGATGTTCATCACAGCCTCTGTGTTAAAATCATCTCCTTCCATCCACTCGAAGGCCCTCGACTGCAGAGAGAGAACAGCAGCTGTCACACACTCTCCGACACAATTGTTCTTCCTGCTTGTTTTCCCTGGCCGAATCGTATTGGAAGCGGACAGAGGCTCGGCTTGTTGGGTGAAGTATATTTTTCTGTTGATTCTATGGCGACCATGTCAGAACGTCTGCGTTTATGGAGCTCTTTACGTTGGATCACATTCACCCATTCACACTGATGGCGGCAGAGCTGCCGTACGAGGCGCTAACCAGACCACCTTGCCCAAGGACACTTCGGCACGCAGACAGGAGGCACTCGAATTCGAGTCGGGAATCAAATTGTTTGTGTCCGAACCAGGTTTTTAAACATTTGATTGATGTGTAAACATATCGTTGAACCCGTACTGATGATTTTGTATAGATTCTGATTATTCTCTCTATTCTGGGCAGACAGGAGCGTGTCTATTCAGACACATTCCTATTGTCTGGAGGAGAAACTCATCCTTCTCTGGTTTCTCCTCTCGCTACCTCCTGTGATTGTAAAAGAAAATATATCACCTGAACAAACAGGTGAGAGGCCATAGAATTCCTGTCGACAAAGACAGAAGATAAATGTGGAGGTTAAAGATTACACAGTCACAATATTTGGAAGACGACGCTTTTGTTTTTTTTTCCCCAATCGTGTCTGTGCTCGGGTCGCCCGTCCGATAGCTTCGCTGGGCCGGGCTGGGAGTCACCGGTTTCTCTCAGGATAAGTTCGTGGAACGCGTGAACATAAACGCCACGTATAAGGGCCGAGAAAAGTGGCTGGAAGAGGAACCGGAAGTGTCTATTTTCTGTACATGTGCAGAGGGAGTGGATGGTTTCCTCTGCTTAAGTAGGTCACATCATATCACTCACATGAACAACATAAAGTGTAATGTGTTCCATTAACCTCATTTCAGATCAGACAGTGAGCTTTTGGACAAACTGACTCACAGGAACTGAAGTCTCGCAGATTGTTCTGTAATTACTCGCTAATGTGAACAGGTCATTAATTACCAGTTTATGAATGGACGGAATTCTCTCCTGGTTTACAAGTCATGCTAAAAAGAGAAGTGGACCTGATAGGGAGAGATCCAGCTCTGTTTTACAGTGAAAGCCTTCCTCGGAGAAGCATCGGACCAGTGTTACCTGAATAGGAAACTGGGACGGGCCTCCTTCACGGGCCTGGTCTGCTGGCAAATTGGTCTGGTCTGCTTGGTCCGGGAGCCGTCTCAGTCTGGTCTGACTGGTTTCATGAGTTCCAGATCTTAGCAGAACGACGCAGCCTTTGTGACTCTGCGAACACCGGAGAGGAAGACGTAGGGCGTTTTCATGTGAGGAGGACGAGCGAGGGATGGAGGACCTGCCAGGACTCTCCAGTGGTCCAGAGAAAGGTCGGCAGCCTCTTCCAACCACAATCACAATGTCACCATAAAACCTCACTATAAACGGTATTCATATATATTTCTCATATAATATCTGCAAGATATCAGGAATATTGGGGGACATATCAGACCGAGGAGATGATGCTTGGGCAGCTGCAATGCCAAAATTGCTTGAAAATGTTCAAGGAACCGCAAGATTTTAAGCCTACAGTCGAGACATCTGACACTGAGTGCAATATTCGCTAAACAACAAAAAAAAAATGGAAGTATTGATGTTCACGCAGGAGGTATTTTCACAAAACCCTCACTTCCAACTACTTCCCCCCGCCGAGGGAAACATCTCAGAATAGTGATGTCCTGTTTACTCCTGACCTCGCGCCCCTGTAGCATATTCCCGCATTATATTTTGTGAAGATTCACTTCAGTCATTCACGGCATCTTCGTCCGAGACGAGCTGCGACGAGACTTTGATCGTTGATGTGACCATAAATGGAAAGACAAACATGCGAAACAACACTCAATTTTTTTCCCTCAACAATTGACTCCAATAAGATCCATATTTCCTAAATTCAAGCAATGCCAAATTACGATATCAAGGAAATGTGATCCACTGACAGTGAAAGTGACTTACGGACCACAGCAGATTTTCATGGGAGTTTTGACCTTTGACCCCAAAAGAGAAACGGTGTGTATTGAATCTGCTGGAGTCCAAAGGTTAGAGTCAAGGTTTACACATCTGTTGTGTGACTCAACTTTCACTTGGACGCTACGTTGATGGCTCTGAGCATCCGCTCTGCCCGTCACCGGGGGTCTTGCTAGCCTTCTGCTGCCAGCTGCTGTGACAGCACAACCAGAACCTTTCACTGTAGCTTCAATTTAACACGCCGAAGAATTAAATAAAATAAATTACATATGTGCACGCGCACACTTCCTGAATTAGAAAGATGTTCCTGTGGAAAATTACATTTTGTGTAATTGAAATGTATTGGACTGTAGGACAGTACGTGACTCCATGTATTTTCTTAAAATAAAGTTGACCTCGACCAAGTTTTAAGACTATAATGCATAATCAAAGTTACCCCTTTACATCCTTCCTGTAGTTTGAATACTACATTTCAGCTAATTGTGCACCCCTATTTATTATTGTGTAGGCTGTTTTTCAAAACAAACAAGGCTGAGGGCATTAAAAGCCAAGCATGTTGGCTAAACATAAATAAAATGATCTTCTAAAATGGAGAGAGACGCCGTGTCTGATTCAGCCTTCACCGAAATCCAGCTCCACAGACCCACACTGGATAAATATGACTACTGATACTGCAAATGCAATATGACTCAGAATTTTAGGAGGGGATGTTTATTTTTAAGTATCGTTTCAGGAAATCCAGTACGAAGACAGCGACGGGAGAAGGCTGTTTGCGGCCAGGCGTCTCTGTGGGGAAATCAATGAGAAACACATCACTGGGACGTGATCATTACACATGGTCTGACCGACTAGGTTTCTACTCATCCTACTAGAGCCGGGGTGTTCATCAATATTTATCGACCATCTAACTATGACATAATAAAAAAAAAACTATTTCTGCGATACGTGACACTGCTGGAAACGGATTGCCGTTCAAGGCTTTTCCCTTTTTCCAGTTCGACAGTCACGTCATCGTTTCAAAGCGAGTCACCGAATGCTTTGAATGTGAGCTACGCTGTTACGAAGCACAGGCAGGCTGCATTTGAAATATACGACTACAAAAGGATAAAAAGTTTAAAAACGGAGAAATCGTTAATGGGGGGGGGGGCTCTGTGTGTGTGTGTGGGTGTTTGTGTGGTGTGTGTGGGTGTGTGAGAGAGGGAGTTGGGGTGTGTGAG
>CAAKHD010005043.1:0-11440 GCA_901007705.1 Fistularia tabacaria | reverse complement strand
CCCAAAGCTTTTAAATGGGGGCTCGCTGTTTAGAAAGGCAGGGAGGGTGTATTTGAAAAATACCGACACAAAAAGGAAAAAAAGGTAACAAAGGAGAAAACGTTAATGGGGGGGGGGGCTCTGTGTGTGTGTGTGTGTGTGTGTGTGTGTGTGTGTGTGTGTGTGTGATGGGGGGAAGTGGTGGAGGGTCACAGGCTGTTACCAGGACAGAGCTGTGGGCGAGAGGGGAAACCACCGTGTCATGATGACACACTGAGCAGAACCTGGAGCCTAAACTGGGTCAGGCGACATTTGAGGCCCAGTTTCCATCTACTACTTCTAAAAGAGTGAGTCAGCAGGCCTTCAGTCTCTGATCGGCAGCCAGTAATCCCTGAGCATACAGGGGTGCTGGGGGAGGGGAGGGGAGGTCAATTACAAGATTCTAATATCATGTTTTAGATTGTATTTCATGCAGAGCAGTGACTCTTAATCAGCAGTAAATTGTAATCAATAATTGTTATCCGTACCTTTATTGGTTGATTTATTGGCAAAAAACAAAAGAAAACATGAAGTGTGTCTTTGTTTCTGATTATTTTACCTTGCTTCCTGGTTAAAATCTTTTTTAATCATGAAAAAAAATCCCTCAATTGTTTGCGTGAATTTTAAGGAAATCCATCATTTCCTGGGCCAACTTTAATTAGTTTCTTAACTTCGATTTACGACGTGAACCTCCATTTATCCATCTGTGCATTTTTAATTGATACGTAGAGAAAACAGTCCAACAGATATTGAACCCATGATCTCTTTTTACTCTAGAAACTCATGACTTCATGACTTTTCCGTCTACATCCAGACAGCATGGTGAAGCGGCTGTATTTGCTCATGTTGGTTTTGACTGTTCAGACATAGGCAAGTTTTGGTGATCAGCCTTTTTCCACAGTGTACTCCAATAATCACATCAGAATAAAGGAGGGGAACAAGCAAAGAGGAAATCAACGATCATGAAACAAACTGCATGTGCATTAACTGTTTTAAATCAACTTATTCATCAGTATGTTCTTTGGCCATATTGCGTTATCAATATGATGCGCCTCTTTTATTCGTGCATCTGTTTAGGTTATATTATTTATAAACCCTGTAAACGCATTAAATCTCACTATCAGCTGATGGCAGACTCCGTATCCTTAGGGGGGAGAGTTGTATCAGAGTATCTCTCGGAGAAACTAATTTTGTTTCAGGAAAACTGCTGCGGGAAAGAGCTGCGCGGTCGTGCCAAGCAACTGGAAATTTGGCTTCCAG
Organism: Fistularia tabacaria; assembly: GCA_901007705.1. NCBI lineage: Eukaryota > Metazoa > Chordata > Actinopteri > Syngnathiformes > Fistulariidae > Fistularia > Fistularia tabacaria. Next base: position 10,162 of record CAAKHD010005043.1, on the reverse strand, counting down.
TGCAGGGAATCATAATGTTGAGGAACCAGTCTTCATTCTGCATTGCTCAGTATTTTGAACCGGCAGCCGTTTCCAATGCAGAGGATCAAACCAAAACGCTTTACAGAAGTTTGTGTCTGAAGCTGGAATAAACAACCATCAAACTCAAAATTGGCAGAAGAGTCTTGACATCCAGCCGAATCCTCAAAATCAGCGTGAATCAGCGTACAGTAAATATAAATGACAGGGTGAACAAAACGCGTCTTTCACTGAAATCTGGTGTTTGTAATAGAACATTTGGCTTCAGTTTTTAAAACTGAGACGCAGCTAACGGCTCATTTCACACAAGTCAAATAATCAAGAAGTAATACCCGATTATGAGACGATGACTCAGAGTTATTCGAAATTATTTTAAAACAGGAGGCTTACCGTCAGTTACCCCGTCATTTTTCTCGCTGAATAATGTAGTCTGTTGGCTCAAAAATGATGAAAATTGTGGTGTTACCCAAGATGACATTAGTCAAAGTGACTGATCAGAAAAATATTCTAATAATGTGAAATGTGGATGGTTAATAGAGTAATCATTCTAGTTCTACTGGTACTCAGGTGTTACATTGTAAATATCGTTACCTGGCAAAAGTGAACGTACTCAAAGTGCTAATTGTCTGAATATAGATAATTATATTTACTGCATAGCACACATATAAGGTCATTTCAGTGAATGAGAGCATTGAATTCTGCCATGTATCTCAGCGGCCAACATCAATACACTGCGGTAGACAGCTCTGCTGCTGACTTTGGCTGGTGCCTAGGAGACAGACGGACCCTCCAGTCCCCCTGCCCTTTAAGCTCTGGCCATTTATCATGCGCCGCACACCTGATACAGCAGTCTGGATCACTGGGATCCCTTTGGACTGCAACCAGACCGATGTATCATGTATGTCATCTATTTTTAGGGCTCTGGAAGTCTAGACCAGCAGCGGTTTATTACTACGGCGAGCAGAAGTCCTGGAGAGAATCGGAAGAAGGAATTACCCCCAAATGATCAAGGTATTACATTCCAAGCAAGTTCTTACCTTGGAGCGGTCACTTGTTTCCGCTATCAAAGAGTCTGTATCATTAAGGGGGGATCAGAAGGCCACTTCAGGTCCACCGGGATGGTGCACTATTCAAAATCACGGTGGCGGCTGATGCTGCAAAGCTACAGGGGTACATATCACCATGGTAACGGATGGTCTAGCCTACAGTCATTCATTTCCACAGGGTGAATGATGTGACAGCATAGCAACATATCCAAAAGTATATGTTGTAGAGCTAAAGCAGTTCACATTGTGATGGTAACTGATGCTGCAAGCCCACAACACTACACGTCACCGTGGCAACTCATGCTGCAGCCTGGCAGCAGAACATGCCAGCCATGGAAACTGGTGATGCAGACTTAGAAAAGTATATGTCGCCATAGTAACTGATGCTGTGGACTGACAGCGGAATAACTCATCCGGGTAACTGATGCAGAAAAATCGACAGCACAGCATGTCACCATGGCAACTGATTCCGCAGCTCTAACCTGCTCGGGAGCAGAATAAAATCTAGACATGAAAACCTACATATCTCCACCTTCTGACCAGTCACTTCGAATGTTAAAGCCACTTCGCCATCCTGAGAATCAGTCCTTAAGGCGTGAATGCGAGTCGAAAGTGAAATGCACTTTCCGTTGAGAAGGAAGCGGCCCGGGTGCCTGTCCAATTGCCTGATATTTCAATGACATAGTTTTGAGTGTGAGTCATTCAGACCTGGGTAACAGATTGTTTTCACCACAGAGGGTGTGTTTCAGGGATGACGTGTTTCTTAAGTTCAATAGTAACGCTGGATTGTTTGTGACGCAGTGTCCCGGCAACTTCAGTGAGTCGGCCTGGTTTCTGGTTCCCCTGATCTGGTACAGTTTACAACCTCCAGAAGATGTCGTACAAAGTGTTTCCACTTTTTGTTCTGTTATTCTCCCCTGAAGGTCCATCGATGTCACAGAAACCAGTCACAGGCAAATTATATCAGCTTTGTTTTACCATTAATGGTTTAAGAGGCTTGATAATCAGCGTGTTGAAATAAAAAGAATTCATTCATTGTCTATAGCCCCTTCTCCTGTACACAGTCGGGCAGGATTCAATGCCGGCTGACTTTGGTCGAGACAAAGGGTTGAACTTGGACTGGACAGCGGTCCGTCACACCTAGGGACACATTACAGTTTTCTCTTAACCTACTGAATGCTTTAGGCTCTGGCAGAATGTCAGAGGACACCAAGACAACCTACGCAGGCACGGAAAGGGCATGTAAACATCGAGACCCTTGTCGGAGTTGAACCGGGAAACTCCTGCTGTGAGGCAGAAGAGCCAACCAAAATAAACTTGTAAGCTCAATTAAGTTTCCATAAGCACAAATCAAACCCATTTACGAATGAAACTGATTTGCGTGTGCCTTCCTAAAACATTTAACGACCAGCATTTCCTTTTACAATCTCTTTTCTACACTTGAGCATTTCACTGTGACTTCATTTTGAAAGTGAGACTGGACAGTCTCTCTATTGTTTGCTTTTAAGAACCGGCAATAAGTTTCGTTTTAAGGGGATTCTGTCTTTTATTTTTAAATGAGGGGGGTTATTTTATTAATACTGTCTTATTTATCCACGGATTATCCACCCGTTCATCTTGAGATGCTCTCTAGATTTATCACTCCGGTCAGTGAACCATGCTTGTGTTTTAAAAATAATAGAAAAAAACAGTATGTTCATAAACAGGATCATTAGTCATGTTTTGCTGCTGGATTTGGGAAGGTTTCATCAGGTGCGACCATGTCATAGATAGTTTTGTTCAGTTACACTGGATATCTTAAATAAACCAGAATCCCACCATCCAATCAGTGTTCAGACACCAAACTTTGGCATGTTGTAGAACCAACCAAATATGCACACAACCACACACACACACACACACATACCCAACCACTAATTTTTTTATGTTCACTGCTCCCGATCAACTCCAACCTGAGAAAAAGCAGTGCTTTTCCAGAGGCACTTACAAACAGGTGTGTTTACAGTCAAATTGGCTGCTCGGCTGTCAACAAACTATCCAGCCCTACAATCGAGCTGGTCCAGCTGAATCATCACAACAGGCTCTATCGCATCTCTTGCATGGCGGTGTGCCTGCTGATAAGCTGCTACCTGTCCAATAATACAACTTCAGGTCTGAAGTTCACCGACCAGGTATTTCCTGCTCGTAAAAAGGTAATAAACCCCCAATAACTGGCAATGCTTAATACCAGGAAGTGACAAAATGCAAGATTCACGTGAATGAAAAGGCTGGGCATTGCAGAGTGGATAAATATCAGAGATTCAGTGAATCCTGTTCTGACTATCTTCATATACTACAATACTGTCGATATCTTAATGCAACAATATGCGGATCATTTATCACTACCTATGTTGCTTCACTGTGGACAGCAAAATGAGAATTTCATTGCACAAGGAAATACGTTTCCAGACTGTACATAAACACTTTGAATCTTGAATAGCTTAATAACAACCTGTCTGATACACCACAACTCATGAACTGGGTGTCCCTCCAGAATCTTGAGATTTTTCAGCAAGCAAGCAGCTACATGCCCATCAGCTTCTATTATAAATCAGCAAATCAATCACCGAGAGAGGTAACATTTAAATTAAAAATAAATTGACATAAAAAAACAGGGTATCTACACATGGGTCATGGACTAAACTTACTGTTGTATTAAACAGGTATAAGCAACACATTAGGTGTTATTTAGAATAAAACATAACGCGTTTCATTAAAAAACACCGGGCTCTTTTAAAAGCAAAAGTAATTGGAATAACAACAACAGTGACAGGCACAACAACAACCGCTCGCCTTCCTGGAGACCGCAGGATCCCCGCTGCGAACCGCCGATAACGGTCTCCGTCCGGGCTCCGCTCGTCAGCGGGCGCTGCGGAGGCTGAAGACCCGGGTCACATTTCCCACCCGCCGCTTCCAGCGCCGTGTCTCGGCATTTCATAACCGGCCTGGACCGAGCTCCGGTCCCGGCGTGGGCTGCGGCCGCACGTCACCGCGGTCGCAAGAAACACACACACCGGGGAGGGGGGTTTAAAGTTACGCTAGCTCGGGGAGGATGTTGTCGAAGGAAACGGCGACCCCCACCGAGGCCTGTTTACATAGCTAGCCTGTTAGCACGGCTGAGACCGTCCACACAGCCCTTCGCAGCGGGTCACGTTTAGATAACACGCCGCCCTCCACACGAACCGGCGCTTACCGAAACACCGGCTCCCTCTCCGCCGGAGCCACTTCCCGGTGGACAGTCGACGCGAGATCGGCTCGTCTCGGTCGATTTCCACGCACCTTCCACTCAACAACAATCGGTCCGTGGACTAATAATATTAGCATCCAGCTGCTAACTGTCAAGACCCGGCCAGCTAGTGAGCTAATGTCCCTCCTTCCATCGTTGGGAAAACATCGACGGTCTCACGGCGGGATCCAGCCCGGTGGCCGCGGACGGGAGCGGGTTGGTCGCGTCGTACTTACATTCGATCGAGGAGGATCCGTGTCTCCATTGAAGGCCGCTCGGTAATATGTAATTGCAAGCAAAGTACTGTGACATAAACGATTTTCAATCGGTGACCCAGTTTCTCTCCACCGTCATGCCTGTCGGACCACTAACCTAGTTTTCCGGCCAATGGGGGACGCGCTCGCGCCGTAGGAGCCCCCACGGCCAATCAGAGGCGCGCTCGGACTGGGGCGGGCATGATGACGGACGGGCAAAGTGGCCAATGACAGCGCGTCGGAGAACGGAATGCGGAGGGGCCCTGTGTGTGTTTGTGCGTGTTTGTGTGCGTGTGTGTTTGTGTGTGTTTGTGCGTGTGTGTGTTTGTGTTAGTGTAAGAGTGCGCGTGCGCTTGCGTGTGTGTTTGCTGGCCGGCGTGTGCATTTGTGACCATTTAGCAGGTTGACTTACATCATCACTAGTTGCTTTTGAGTCTATATTTGACTTATATAATCATTGTATTACTACAACTGAGTGTCAGTGGGAGAAATCTGAACATGGGAGACGTAATGGAAGTGGGGAGGGGCTTTATCTACATAAACATATCAATTTATTTTTTTTTATATTTCCTTCAAGATGTTTATTTTTACGCGTCTGTGTTTCTTTCGATGTACCCCGTTGACTATAATGACGTTCCCCGGTGTTAACACGCCGTTTTTTATAGTTCTACGTTAAGTTTCACAGAGTGCTGGGACATACGCTGACCTTTAATACAGCAGAGGCACCGGCCTCACGAAACACGCAGTCGAGTCCAGGCCAGGGGCTCGTTGGCGCCACCCATTGGCCAAATAGAGAAACTGCAGTGAAATACATCAACGATGATCTGGTGAAAGAAAAATGTTCGGTATGTACAAGATTACTTTCATTTATTAATTTTAGACGTCAGACCTTTCTTGAACGTTTAAAAATATGATGCAGTGTAGCTCATTCCTAGTTCCACTTTTGAGTGATTTTAATGTAAATGTTTTGCTGATTTCAATGTAATATTTGCTCCTTTTCATCTATTTTACTGCTAAATCTCGAGAAAACACAACTCCCTAGTTTGTAGGTAACTGCTACCTAATTATGATGTAACTCCTCGCACACACAATGAAAAGAAGGTGTAATCATCAACATTATATGTTCGTCTTGCCCATTTTAATAGAGTTCTTTAAGGAAACTGTTTTCTGAAATTAGCTGTGATTTTTGATTCATGCTCGGATTTTCCCGAAAGTCGTGTCAGCTCCCATCTGTCTCCTGACTGCCTCACTGGGACTCGCTGCTCAAAACACACAGCTGTAGTTTGTGTCTGGAATGCTGAAGGCCAATGAGCAGGAACAGAACGAGTACTGAGACAAACTGATGTTCCCCCCAGTTAATGATTCTTCTCATATTGCTGTGGTGCTTGTGTTTCGTTGCACTGGTGGGAGTTGAAGGATGACGTTCAGTCTCTCCAGCTCGCGGCTGGAGATATTTATCATTTGATCACAGCTGGGAAGGAAGCTGTGAATTGGAGTGAAAGGTTTTTCATCATCGATGTGTAAACACAAATTTAAGGAGCGAATGAGGCGCCTTTTCCTGTGTCGAGATCCAAATCACAGAGAGGAAATGTCAAAGAGAAATACTGGAGCTGCACGTTATTTTAATTCAAAGCAACACACTGCGTAATTATATTTCTATATAACACTTTTGATGCTGTTTTATAAACACATCCAGAGATACACGTCATTCATGTTGCTGTCACATACAAAACACAAATACTCATTATTTTGTCTATTATTTCTCCCAAAGTATTGGTGATTTTGTTTTTCTTTCTGAAATGTTTTAGTATTATCTTCCACTTGTATATATTTTCTTATAAATAAGTAATACCAAGTACAAAAACAAGCAAACAAGCTGATATTAAAGTGCAATTAATTGGTAATGTATTAAAATACTTGGGTAAGTGGGAGTTTACGTTTGGATGAATAAATCAGAACAGTCTTGGATAGAACAATATGACAATATTTCTTATATTTTTCCAAGAACACTTACATATAATCTACATGATTTTTTCCCATTAGAAAGTTTTTTATATAAATGATTTGAATTACAATCAGAGCCTTGACTGCAAACTGCATTTTCAATTCAGTTTATCAAAGAAAGTTTCAATTTCCGAACATGGCTAAAGTCAGTCCAATTTGGTTTCTTGATAAAAAAAAAACCACGGTGCAATACTCTATCTCACCACTAGATGGCGCAACAGACTCATATAAGTATACTGTTTCGTTATCGTTAAAATTAAAGTTAATTACGTTGGTGTTTTTTAAAAAGCAATTATTGTATTCCTGACATATATTGAGTTTTGTAATGTTATCAAATGGTTTTCATTTTTTATATCAAGTTAAAAAAAATTACGATTCCATATTTCAATCATACTGAAGTTTATGCCGCTGCCCTACTGGTAAGATTTTGTGTTGAATTCATAATAGAAGTAAGGTATCGATTGGGCTAGGAAATTATGGAGCTTTAGCAAACTGACACGAAATGTCCCTCCATTTAGATTATCAATTATTATGGTCTATGAAAGCCTCGTTGATGCATTCACAGACTGTCGGATAAAGTACGGGGGGAATTCGAGGATTCGTAACAGGACACTTAAACGCTTCGTTTCAAGCGTTATTTACGCGTCATACAAACATGTAGATATTGCATATTCTCACACTATAACGGACCTATTTTGAGGTAATTGATACGTATTTTTTTTATATTTAATATATCTAAAAGTCTCAAATCACATTTTCATTTTTTAAACTTTCAATTTTGAACAAGTTGATTTACTTTTATGTCTCATATTTTCTCTTTCAATTTTTGTTTTTTAAATAAAATCACAAGTTAGAAAATTATTTCAGCTACTGGAAAAAAAGCCCACTACTCATTAAAAAGTTTTTTTTTTGTCTTTTTGTTTTTTCATCCAGCGGGTACTAGATCTTGTGATCGTTCAGTGTGGTGATCTCCGAGGAGTCCGTGAAAGCCTCACGCCTCACATGGCAGGTGATCTGACAGGCTCTGAGCGGCCGCTCCAGTCCAACGACGGGTGTGTGTAAGAGGGTGTGTGTGTGTGTGTGTGTGTGTGTGCGTGTGTATATATATGTATGTATGTATGTGTGTACGTGTGTGTGTGTGTGTGTGTGTGTACCGGTTCTGGCTGACTTTACCACCGGGAGTCCGCCGGAAGGGATTGTTTTAAGGACTGAGCCCGTCGGATGATCCGGTGGGGACGCACAACGTAAGTAACAGAAGTTCTTCCGTGATGCGGGAAAACAATAGGGGAACAAGTCTTCCGTTACCGCACAGCAACTTACCGGACCGCCTTTCCCGCAGTATATCACCGAAATATGTACAATTAGTATAAATTGCTGGTTTGCCGGTATTTTTGGAGCCGGATCTTTGAGCAAGATGCGGATTTTATGATCACTCTTGTTATGATTGAACCATATTTGTCTGAATTAATTCAGTTTTTGAAAAAAATACAAATATTATTTGTGCTGAAATATTCAAGAAAATAAAAACAACAATAACAGATTCGTGAAAATAGTCCGTTTTGTGTTGTTGTTGTTTGTCAAAAAGAAGAATAAGAAGGAACCGAAGGAAACAATAAAAAGGAGTTTTCCAAAATAAAAGTAGCCGCGATGAAATATCTGCATTTATTAAAGTTGATGTTTAATCAATAAATCGATTCAAGTATCTCTAGATACTATGTATGTGTGTGTGTAGATGATGTAGGGATTTAAATCTTGTTATTAAATGTTTTTATCTCCACACTCACACTGATAATCTATGCAGTTTTTATTCATATATGAATATATCTGTTTCCTTCAATTTCCATATCCGTTTTACACAGAAACACACACAGAGTTTCATGAATATTCTGATTATTTTAAAATTTTTTAAATCACACTTTTAAACCACACACACTCGCACTGCAGCCTATATGTGTGGCGGGGCTATCCTTGCAGCTATGAGATGATCTTTAGCTGCACTGACATGCTGTGTGATCATCATCATTTTCTGTGTGTGTGTGTGTGTGTGTGTGTGTGTGTATGTGTGTGTGTGTTTTCAAGACGGGGGGGGGGGGATCAAGGCGGATGTGTGGCTCCCCTCTGCTAGAGCATCTGCTGTGTCTATCACACGAGATACTCACACACACACATACACACACTCACATGCTCACGTGCACACGTGCACGCACTAGAACAGGCCCGGTGACTTGAGAGGTGACGGCGCCTCTTTTCTCTTGTAAATCTCCTTTAAAAGCCGAGTTGAAAGAGGGTTGATGAAAGGCTCCGGAGGCGTCGCTGTCGCCTCATCAGCATTGATCAGGATATTTTATCAGGGTTGGCAAAGCCTGTCTCACGCAGCCGTAACACCAGGACCCAGTGCGAATACATGAACTTTGCAAGTTCTCCCCGGTTCCTCCCAGGGTTCTCTCCAGGTTCTACGGCTTCGTCCACTGTCTACCGATTGTTTGCTCGTTTTTCGCACGATAAACTCTGATTTCACATCGATTTTCACATCGTTAGTAAAATATACGTCGGCAGGTGGAATTTGTTGATATTTAGACATTTTGCTGGTCATTTTTCTTCATTTTTTTGATAGTTTATTTTGTTTTAGGGTTTTCTTTTGGTAATTTTGTGCTGGTTTTTAAGAAATGAATCAATTCAGTCATAAGCTGCCATTGGACGAGAGGTGGGCTTCACAGGGCCACATATACTGACATACAACCAGTCACCTATCTGGGCATTTCAGGTTCTCAAGTGAACCTCCTGCATGTGTTTGTACTGTGGAAGGAACCCTGAGGAACCCCACACAAACACGGGGAGAACAGGAAGGCCTCCCTGTGGGAATCCAACCAGGGACCTTCTGGCTGTGATGAGGAAGCTCTAACCCCTGCGACATTTGCATAACAAATTCAGGAATCCACAGAAAGTAACGGAAATACGTGAATAGTCAAGATGTTGAAAAATTGAGTGAAAAATTTATAGCAATCCAAGATTTCCAAGATCAAAACTATCAGATGTGGAAAAAAAATTAAGATAACTAGAACTTTTTTTTTAGGTTAAGTACTATGATAAAGCATAAATAAATTAGCTTAAAAATGGAAAAGCCAAAAATAGCTGTTGTATTTGTGTGCCATCCATTTAAGGAATGACTTCGTTTTATTCATTTTATGCTGACTTTATTAAAAAAAAGCCTTTTCGCTGATGTTCAGCAGATTTGTGTCTGTCACTCGGGGGTAGTGTGTGTGTGTGTTGGGGTGGTTCTTTTATGTAAGAGGTGATTTCAAAAAAAAAGTTTTTACTTTACATCAGTAACCAATTAGTTCTCTTTATAAAAAGGGAACTAATTGCCAGTGGACTCTTGGCAATATTTCCTTGATTTGCAAATGAATTGAATGAATTTACCGAGGATACAAAAGGATATGCACACACACACACACACACACACACACACACACACACACACACACACACACACACACACACAGGGATGATCCCTGTGATCAAAGCAGCTGGTTTAAACCACAGCGGAGGCTTTTCTGCGCATAAACGTTGCGATG